>RJWT010034007.1:0-13776 GCA_004365215.1 Cuniculus paca
TTTGAGACAAGGTCTCTCTATGCAGTTCAGGCTGGCCTTGCGTTCACTTTGTAGCCCAGGCTGGTCTTGAACTTGCAACGATCCTCCTGCCTCAGCCTCCAGAGTGCTGGGATTACAGGAGTGTGCTACTATGACTGGCTTGGATAGGGTTTCTAAACTTGGAGAGCTGCCATATAAGACTCTCATGGGGCAGCCAACTTAGTTTCCTGGGTCTGCCACTGTGTATAGGGGGTTACACAGGTTGAACGCCCCTAATCTGAAAATCTCAAATCTGAAACACTCCAGAATCAAACCATTGTTTTTGCGGCACTGGGGACTAAACTCAGCTCTATCACTGAGCTATAGCCCCAATCCTTTTTACTTTGAGACAAGGTCTCACTAAATTGCCCCTGCTGGCCTTGAACTCATGATCCTCCAACCTCAGCTTCCAATGTAGCTAGATTACAGGTATGTAACCACCACACCCAGCCAAAACAGAAACTTCTGAGTGTCAACAGGGTGGCACAACTGGAAAATTCCACACCTGACCTCATGTGAATAGTTGCAGTCAAAATGCTGCTATACTAAAATACTGTACAAAATCACTTTCAGGCTATGTGTATAAGGTGCACATGAAACAAATAAATTTAATGTTCAGATTTAGGTCTTATCCCTAAGCTATCTCATCATGTATATGTAAAGATATCTCATTATGTATAATATTCCAAAGTACAAAAAAATCTGGTATTTATTTAAATCTGAAATTTAAAGCACTTCTGGTCCCAAGCATTTCTGATGAGGGATACTCAACTTGTAGCCATACCACAGGTCCAAGATCAAAGAACATCTCCTTAGTGCGGACACTTCCTCTGGGGCAGAAATCCCTATGCACAGGGCTCCTGCTCAGGGTAAGCTTTTTCAGGCTTCTCTGTTCTGGGAGGTGTTGCAAGAGAGGCCTCTGAGGACAGGCAGTCAATTTGAAACCAAAACCATTTTGGGATTAACTGAAACTGGAAAAGGTCCAAAAACCACAGCTTATTTCACATCTTCTGTCTTGGTGAAGGCTGGGGCATAGCTGTCTCTGGCCAGCTCCAGGGACTTCTCAATGTGTGATGGCAGGAGGTGGTAGAAGAGGGGGTGCATGGCACCTTCACTTAGCCTCTGACCTTGGGAGCAGACTGCCAGAGCTCAAGTTAGGCCTTAGCCAAGGGCGACAAGCCAGGATCCAGGGGCAGCAACAGGAAACAGGAACTGACATCCACCCTGGTTCCAGCAAGTTCCTCCCCTAGAATGCATTTTCTTCAAAACCTTACGGGGTGGTGGCTGGTCACTCAGCCACCACCCCCTAAGGGGACAATCTGACCTCCCTAGTTTTCACTCATTTTGAGACCTACAAGCTTCTCTTAATTTTATCTCATTTTTTCCTTTTTTTTTTTTTTTTCCTTGAGACAGGGTCTCACTATGTAGCTCAGGCTGACCTCAAATTCACAGCAATCCTCCTGCCTCAGCCTCCTGAGTGCTGTGTGCCACCATGGCTGGTTTTAATCTCACCTTTTCAAACCTAGGCTGTTTTCCCTTGCTCTGTCTTCACTCAAACTGCAATAACACAAAATACCTGGGAATAACCTCTGGTTTACCCTCTTTGTTCCACCAAAGACAAAGCCTAGTATTGCCTTTCCAGGTCTCTCTTCCCTTCTATGCCTCTCCTACCTTCTACCTACTGGAAAGGAAGACCACATGCATACCTCTCCACTCTATTTATTTAGTATTTATTTTTGGTACCAGGGATTGGTACCAAACCAACCTTGCATTAGCCAGGCAGGTGCTTGTGCTGCTGAGCTGTATGCCCAACCCCCCCTTTAAACTAACGATTGAATTTAGGGCCTTTGCACAGAGCTACTACATCTCCCCTCCTTTTTATTACTTATGATCCTCCTGCCTCAGCCTCCCAGAGTGTTGGTATTATAGACATTTATCTCTATGTCCTCCTGGTTTACACTGTTTTGAGTCACAAATCCTGTTAGTAGTCCAGCAAAGCCTAAAAAACTCTCTCAAACTGGGCGTGGTGGCACACTTCTGTAATCCCAGCACTCGGGAGGCTGAGGCAGGAGGATCGTCAAAAGTTCGAGACCAGCTTGGGCTACGAAGTGAGCCCAAGGCCAGCCTGAACTGCATAACAAGACCCTGTCTCAAAAAGAAAAAAAAAAAATAAAAAAGAACTCCCCTCAAAATGTTCATAAATGTAGCTGGGTGAGGTGGTGCAAGTCTGTAATCCCAGCAGTAGGGAGGCTGTCAGGAAGATTGCTGCAAGTTTGAGGCCAGCCTGGGCTACATAGTTCAAGGCCAGCCTGAGCTACTTATTGAGACTCTGTCTCAAAAACAAAACAAAACACAAAAAAACAAAGAAAAAAGAAAAGATGACGGGAGATACACCAACATACTCCTGAAACTAGGCTGAATGAGATCCCTCTGGGCTTAGCTGCAGCTCCAAGAGGACAGGAGACCAAAGGGGGCAGGGCTGGGAGTAGCTGCTGGGCTCTCCTGGGAGATCATACACAAGATAGAGCTGCATCTCTGCTAGATTGGCTCAAATCCCAACGTACCATTATGCCAGGCATTATCCTTCCTTTTTCTCTCCCTCCCTTGACTCCAGCACCCCAGCTGTCAGCAAGGTTTCTCCTCATTCCTAAAATAGCTCCCAAGGTGGCACTCGCCAATGGTTCCTAGTAAACGGAAGGTAAAGAGCAGCCCAGCTCCTCTCACACCATACGCTCAAGATTACCTACACAGACAAAATGGGAGTTTGGTCCCCTCAACCCAGAGTCTGGGCTTCCTGAAAGAAATCCCACAGGAAAAAGTGCAGTGTAAATTCTGGCTTCTCTAAGGGTAGAGGCTGGGACACAGGACTGGATCTTCTAGAGGAGCAAGTTGGCCTTAGTGCTCTCTGGGGGTCTCTTCTGTCCCAAGGCCATCTCCGGTCTTCAGAGGTGTGTGTCTGTGGGGTATCTTATCTCTCTCTCTCAGAGGAAGTGAGTTCTGGATTGTGGAGACACTGGTTTTGAGATCCAAACTGAGCCGAAGGTTATGTTTTGGGGTGAAGCTTCCCAATGTCTTTTATGATGTCTCACCAAGGGTGGGAAGCTATAATTTCTGGTCAGGGCTTCTACTTGCTCTGCACGCGCTGAAAATCAGCGCTCATCATGGTCGCTGGGGATTCCTACAGTTGCAGGCTTCCAAGCTGTCAGGGAACAGGCCTGTACCCCGGTTCCTGGTAGCCAGGAACTGCATATTCTGGGGACTTGAAAAGCTTTAAGTTACCTCCTGAGACATCCCAAATACACAACGTAAATAGCAGTCTTAAAGCGAGATGCACACCCGTTACCAGGGCTGCAGTGCCCAAGCCCCACCTAGACAGACGTTCTGGAGCTTGCAGCATTTTGCAATCCGTAGTGGCACAGGCCAAAGCCGGGTTTCCCAACCTGTAGAGGCCGCACCCACATCTCCAGGGCAGGCGATGCCAGTAACCCCAGCAAGCCCCAGCTTGCTCGGAACTAACGGGTCTGACGTGCCCGAGAAACAACCCAGGTCTCTGAACACCTCTCCGTGTAGACACCTGCCCTCTAGAGCTGGCCGAGCCACCCCCAGTCCCGGGCGCTGGAAACCAGCCAATTACTGTGTGTTCCAAGGAACCACAGATCCCCTCCCACCCGGAATTTCAAGGCTCCACCCGTGACCCCAAGCCCACGGCGGCGTACTATACGGGGGAGGCCCCGGCTAGGGAGAAGGGAAGGAATAAACACAGGAAGAAACGCAGAGGGAGGAGGAGCGCTGGTGGGTGCCTGGCGGCGCAGAGCCTGGAGAGCGGGTGTACGGAGGTCTCTCCGGGGAAGGGTCTCAGGTGCGGCCAGGGACTGCTGGAGACCCAGCCCCGAGACGCGGTGCACCGACTACGGCCCCCAACCCTCCGAGCCCTCCGCTGCCCCGTCTCCGCCCCGCCCCGCCCCCGTTCCGGCACCCCGGGACCCACCTCCCTTGCCGCCCCCTTACCTGAAACCACCAGCGCCTCGTTGGGCCCCACCGTGTGGCAGTTGCCCATGGCGCCGGCGGGACACGGAGCCCTCGCCGCACTGACCAGACAGCAGTAGCCCTTCCGCAGCGCCGGCCGCGCCCAGCCTATCCCGCCACCCCCAGCGCCCCTCTGTGGTCGCAGCCCCGCCGGAAGTGTGGCGACGGAGGGCGGGGCCGGCATGTTGAGAGAGGCAGGAGACAGGCGAGCCTAAGCCGTCAACTCAGTTTATTACAGGGGGCTCCACCCTAAGGGACCCAGCCCTAAGGCACCACGGAGAGCATCTCCCTACTTCCTTGGGACACCTCGATAACCACTGTCCCGCTCCACCTCGGGGCACCCACCTTACAGCAGTGGGTCGTGGTGGTAGACCCTAGGGCTCAAACTGCAGTCCCTGTTTTTACTGGTTTAGTCCTCGGGCAAGTCTTTTCCTGCGGCCCTTATCCCAACTCTGTAAAATGGGGGTAACTTTTTTGGATCGAAGGTCTTGGTGCATAGTTCAGGCTGGCTTCAAACTCAACGATCCTTCTGTCTCAACCTCTATAGACTGCTGAGATCACAGGCGGGCCCACTATATTGGCCAAAATGGGTAACTACCTGTCTAGACGGTTGCAAAGGGCTCAGTTCAATCCTTCTCAGTGTTGGCAGTACATGGAATCACAAACTCCCTGGCTCTGCCCCAGGACTGATCTGAATCACCCAGGGTAGGGCCTGGAAATCTAAAATTCAAATTCCTGAGAAGCACATTACCCTCCACTCCGGCATCACAGGTTACTGTCCCTCTCAAGAAGTATTTCCTTCCGGGACACACCCAGAGCCCCCAGAAAGTAACCATGGAGGTAACTAACCATGGCAAAGCCCTCAGTGCCCAGGGCATGGCCTGACATACAGCTGTGGTTTCCAAGGGTCAAGGAGTGCCACAAAAAGCATCCTGGCCTGGGGTTTAGGAGACTTGGGGTTCAGGCTCAGCTTTCACCTGAATTCGGTGGGTCACCTTAGACAAGTCTTGTGATCTCTGAGGGGACTCGGGTTCAGAAACTGTGGGCTCCTCAGGGTAGGGAGTGCTCAATGAAGATGGTGTCCTTAGGTCCTCTAGCTGGGGCTCTTCATCAGGTTCACCCTCCTCCTCAGCCCCAAGCCCTGCCAGCTTCATGCTGACCTCCCACAGCCGGTGGGCTACACGGTCGTCTCGGGCAGCTGGGGGCACCTCTTCCACATGGCAGTTGGCAAAATATCGCCCACTGAAGGGCTCAATGCCCTCTTGGAGTGCACAGTACAGTGGTGTCTGGGCACCCCCTTTGGGTGTCCGGAGCACCAGCCAAGCCAGTGGGCACAAAAGTGGGTGCAGCCATCCAGGAACGTGGCGCAGGAATAGCTCCGAATTCACAGGTCCTATGGATATGAAGAAAGAATGGAGTTGGGGAGAATGGTGGGTGAGGGCCCAGGGAATAAGGAATAGAAAGAAAGCTAGCAGGGGAATGAGGGACAGAATCTGGTTCCAGAGAAACCAGAAATTATCTAGTGGGCATCCAGGTTCCCCTCAAGCTGACTTTGTTCATTTTCTGCAGGAATCCTCTTTCCCTCTATCCGAACTGCTTGTATGGTCTCATCTCCCAGATTTTTTTTTTTTTTGCGGCACCCGGGATTGAACTCACGACCTTGCGCTTGCCAGGCAGGCACTTAGACCGCTGAGCTAGATCCCCAGCCCTTGTGCTCTGGTATTGTTTTGTTTTGTTTTGTTTTTTTTCATCTCCCAGATTTTGATAATATTGTATCCCTTGCCTCCCAATCTCCATTTTTCTTGTAGCTCTAGCACTATTCCTTTGTTTAACCAGTATTGATTAAGAAGCTATGTGGAAGCCGGGCATGGTAGTGTACTCCTATAATCCCAGCACTCAGGAGGCTGAGGCAGGAGGATCATTGCAAGTTCAAGACCAGCATGGGCTACAGAGTGACCCAAGGTGAGGCTGAACTGCATAGCAAAACCTTGTCTCAAAAAAAAAAAAAAAAAAAAAAAAAAAGAAAGAAAAGAAATAAAAGAAGCTATGTGGAACCAGGCATGATGGGGGCATGCATATAGTCCCAGTACTCTAGGAGGCTGAGGCAGGAAGATGTAAAGTTTGAGCCCAGCTTGGGTGATTTACCAAGACCCTGTCTCCAAAAATGGGCATCTGAGATGAATACACTCTGCCTCAAAAAAAATAAAAAAGAGGTGGGAATGGAGCTCAGTGTGAAGGCCCTGAGTTCAATTCACAGTACCAAACAAACAAGCAAAAAACCCAAAAACAAAATGAAAAATAAGAAAGAAAAAAGGAAAAGAACCTATGGTGGGTTGGGCAATGTGGTACAGTATACACCTGTAATCCAAGCACTTAGGAGGCTGAGGCAAGAGGATGATGAGTTCGAGGCCAGTCTGACCTACAGAATTATAGCTTCTCTCTCAAAACAACAAAAAGAACCTATGGTATATTAGACAATGTTTTGGACATTAGGGATGTGAAGTTGTAACAATAGCTTAATAAAGGTTAGCTGTGGCAGGGTATGGTGGTGCATGTCTGTAATTCCAGCACTAGGGAGGCTGAGGCAGGAGGATCACAAGTTCAAAGCCTGCCTAGGCTACATAAGCAAGTTCAAGGTCAGCCTATACTACATAGCAAGACCCTGTCTCAAAAAAAACAAAACAAAAAGATTAGTTGTGTTCAATCCCCGGTGCCGCAAAAAAAAAAAAAAAAAAAGATTAGTTGTGATTATTATTATTATTACGATTACTAATGAGTCTTAGGCAATGATTATGTAAAATGCAATATGATAATATGAGAAGGGTTGATCTTGCTATCCTGGTGTAACATTTTATAAAGGCAAGGATAAGTCTATTCACTAATTGTCTCAGAGTAAAAGTCAAAATGATTAAAGTAAACCTTCAAATTCTACATGACCCAGCTCATTTCCACAATTTCATTGCTTACCACCCTTCCCCTCACTTTGTTTTAGCCATACTAGCCTTGCTATTTGCTCCCTTCTCTTTTTGAGCGTCTTTCCAGAAAGACACTTGGCTCACCCTTCATCTCCTTCAGTGCTCTGTTCAAATGTCACATTTTCAGATGTTTTCCTTGACTGCCACTCATGAAATAATACCTCCTTGAATGTCTAACTCTTGCATTTCTTTTTCTTTCTTTTTTCTTTTTTTGCTGCACCAGGGATCGAACTCATGACCTCGTGCTTGCCAGGCAGGAACTTAGGCCACTGAGCTAAATCCCTGGCCCTTGTCTTTTTGAGACAGGGTCTCACTATGCCATTCAGGCTGGCCTTGAGCTCACTTTGTAGCCCAGGCTGGTCTCGAAGTCACCATGATCCTCCTGCCTCAGCCTCCCGAGTGCTGGGAGTACAGGCATGCACCACCAGGCCCAGCCAACTCTTGCATTTCTAACCCTTAACCTGTTTTATCTTTCCCCAAAGTTATTACCACGTGTCACTGTTATATGTATATTTATCAGCTATCTCTTCCTCCCCCAAGGTAGAATGCAGACTTTATGAGAAGATCCTTGTTTTGTTTTTTTTTTTTTGTATGTGTGTGTGTGCTGGGGACCGAACCCCAGTCCTTGTGCATGCTAAGCACAAGCTCTACCACTCAGATACACCCCTGGGTCAAAGTCTTCATTTTGTTTATTGTTATAACCCTAACATCATGAATAATGTCTGATATGTAGTAGGTACTCAGGAACTGCTCTATGAATGAGTAAGTAATTATTAGCTATCATCATTGTCATCATCACCATCATATTACAGTCAGTCCCAACAGTATAGATGGACATGTGGGGAGAGAACCCAGGTCTTATTCTTGCCATGACCCTCCCAGTAGTCAGCATCCAAGCTTGTGGTGTGGCAGGAAGTACTCAAATGAGGAAAGCCTAGTACCAAGATCAGCAAAGACCATGTCTCTCCTTGGACCATGCTTCCTTCCTGCTCTGAGATCCCTTCACTCAATGATAGGCTGCAAGAGCAGAGGATGGGGGAATGAGGAGGAGCAAAATGCCAGGCCTCACCTGGGTGGGCTGCATAGCAGGTGACACCAGTTCCCTCAAGCCGGGTGGCGAGCTCTCGGGCAAACAATACGTTGGCCAGCTTACTGTCAGCATATGCCCTCAGCTCCTGCTGCCAGCCCACCACGGGGCGGTTTAGGCGAGTGAAGTCGAGGCGCCCACGCCGATGGGCAGCTGAAGATACCACAACCACACGGCTAGGGGCGCATGTCTTCAGGCGGGGCAGCAGCAGATGTGTCAGCAGGAAGGGGCCGATATGGTTCACCCGAAGCAGCAGGTTAAAGGCCTCCCGGGTCCGGCCACAGGAACTGATGCCTGGGGCAGAGGCTAGGTGTTATTCACTGTTCTGGAAGGGGCCCTGAAGGTTTCAGCATCCCCATCTGTGAGAAGGGAGTAGGGGGGTCCTTCCCGTGTGTCTACTGGCCCCTGGGGCCCCCCAGCCCACCTCAGGCCTGCTGCCTCTCACCGGCATTGTGGATGAGGACGTCCAGCCGAGGCTCAGAGCTCAGGAAGGCAGTGGCAAAGGCCCGCACCGAGGCCAGACTGGCCAAGTCCAAGGCCATGAAGATGACCTCATTGTTCCCACTCTCCTGTAGAGCGGCAAGGGCTGGGATTGTCACCAGGCACCTCTCTCCTCTTCCCTCTTCCCATGGACATAGTTCTGAGAGTCCGCTTCTTACTATTGCTAAAACCTGCCTCTATGCATTTGAGTGTAATGGATAACAGATTCCAATCCTGACTTTGTCTCTCAATGGAATATGACTTTGGGCAAGCTATTTAATTGCTCTGGGCCTCAGGTATTCTCACTGAAAAATGGGAATAATAACAGTATTGTAGTCCCTAGCTCACAGAATTGTTATGAGCATTAAATGAATTTATGTAAAAAACCTGCAGTAAGCACTGGGTAGGTATTTGCTATAATTATTAGTATCCCTTCTCCCCATTATTGCTTCCCCTAAAATCTATAATAGACTTTTCTTTCTTTTTTTTTTTTTTATTTTGCAGCACCGGGAATTGAACTCATGACCTCGATCGAGCTTGCCAGGCAGGCACTTAGGCCACTGAGCTAAATCCCCAGCTCTTATAACAGACTTTTCATTGGTCTCCGCTAACTAACTCTTTCCTCCTTCAGTCCAGGCACAACAAAGCCACAATGGCTTCATTCCAAAAGGTTATTCTTACAGGCCAGACTCCCCTGAGGACCCTTTCCTGATCTCGGCTGTCCATTCTATGAAGTCCGAACTCCTCAATGATATCTTTAATGGCTTCCAGAACCTGGCCCTGACTGAAAGCCTTTCACTTTCCCAGTCTTATAGTTCTGGTGCTTCGGACTCATTAAACTTTTTTTCCCTTCAGTTTCTTAAATCAGACTCTAGCCTCAGGACCTTTGCAAATGCTGTTTCCTTTCCTGTTGCTCTGCTTAATCTAACGCCTAGTGATCCTTAAATGTTTCAGATCAGCAATTCCCATCTGCTGGAAGCCTCCTCCCCAACTCGGTTCTGGTGTCCCTTCCCCATGGGACGAGAGCATTCCATGCACCCACTTTTGTGCTTAACGAACCGAGCCGCTGACTCCTCTCAGGAACTGGATTCCCGAGCAAGAGTCTTGCCCCTCTGTGTGTCCCCCCAGCTCCCGTCCCTGCTTTTCCTTACCTGGCGAAGGTCAAAGGCAGCAGCCTCCCCACGTTCCCGGCTGCGGCAGGCCAACACCACACGCGCTCCCCGGCGCGCCAGCTCCAGTGCTGTCATCTTGCCGATGCCGCTGTTGGCGCCTGCAGGAGGTGGGCGGGAACCAGCTGAGCCAGGGGATCGCCACCCGGCTTCCCGTGCCCTCCTGCACGCGTGCACGGCCTCACTCACCCGTGACCACGGCCGTGCGGCCCCGCAGGCTGCCGATGCCGCCGCACTGCGGGGCCTTCACCAGGTTGTAGTAGATGAGCACGTAGGCTCCTAGCAACAACCCCGCGCCCAGCAGCAGCGTCTCCATGGCGCAGAGCCTCCCGGCTCCCGCCCAAGCCCAGAGCCGCCTTGGATTGCAGAGCCGCGGTTTCCACCCCGCCTCGTACAGGCCTGGAAGGCCGCCGCGCGCTTCGGCCTCTCTTGCCAAGGCGGAGGCGGACCGGTGTGTGTGCGTGCGTGTGCGTGTGGGCCCGGCAGCGCCCCCTAGGCGTGCGTCTGCGTCCTCTGGCGATGTGCCTGTTTGAACACCTGCGAGGTGAGTAGGTGCTTTTGCACCCTGGGTGCGCCCCCTAGGCGTATGTCTGTAGAAACTCTCTCCACCCCAGTGTACCGCGCCCCCAGGGCCCCCGGGGATGCCCGCTAGGTCTGTATGCGTATGTGCGAATGGCCGATGGGTCACCCTTTACGTTGTGCTTGCCTCTGGATCCTGTGTGTGTGTTCGGGTAAGCACCTCGTAGGTGTCTGTGCCCATTCCGGCAGCAGTCTCTGCAGACGTGTGCGTGAGTCTGGAGTTTTCGCCAACGCCTGTGCTGAATGAACATCACAGTGTAGGTGTGAGTCTGTAGCAGAGTCCCTCCCTTCTGGAGAGGCATATATATGAATGAGCTTGTGTTTGAGTTCAGTCCTAGAGGCCTTATCCGATGAACAAATCCTTCAATTTCTTTCTCACATGCAGCCTTCAGGATTCTTCCCTATTCTACCTATATAGGTCAGAGACGTGACAGCACCCGAGGTCGCACGGGTTAAGGCTGTCAGGATTTACGGTAATTCCCTGTCACCTTTTTTTTTTTGGTGAGGCATCGTCTGGCTGTGTAGTGCAGGCTGGCTCGGAACTCACCGGAATCTTTCTGCCTCAGCCTCCAGTGCCAGGATTACAGGAGTGTGTCACCACACCTGGCCGCCACCACCCCTTCTGAAGTAGCAGCTGCTAGTGCTTTTCAGGAGGAAATTTGTTTCTAGACTGGTTCTCGTAGTAGGTAGACTCTTAATAGAAAAAGTGAGTATGATGGTGAGATAAGCAGGGACAGCTTGGGAGGCATGGATAAGGGCACATCTGATCAGCTGCTTTGGCATGACCTTGCCTGAGAAAGCCAGTATAATGCCAGTATAATTTAGCATCTGATGTTTGGCACTTATGGTGGTTCCCAGCAGCACGGGCACCCTGGAAACACTGACGTGCAGAATATAAAGCTTCTGCCCTTAGGAAGTTCACAATATCCATCAGGCAGGGGCAGACTGGAGGAAACAAGATGGGTAAAGGGGACACCAGGAGCAGACCTGTTTCCTGCACTGTAGATGCAAAAGACAATTATAGGTATGGGTGGAATATTCATTCTTTAACCCCAAGGCAAAATCCTAATATACAAATGAGCACTATCCGCTCAAATAGCTGGAACCCAGAATGGGGCCCGCAGCTATTTCAGAGACTGAGGTAGGATTCTGAACTTGTTGTGTTCAAGACTTTGCCTAGCCTGCACAAGGCCAAATTTGATGCCCAGTAGTGGGGGATACTCATAGGTGTCCTCTACAGAGCTAGAGATTATACTCAAAACTTCTGGAGTCAATCTCTGAAGACCCAAAAGGAAGGAATTTGGTTTAATGGGAGTCCTGGGGCTTTACAATTAAAGTAATGCAGACTTGTCTTCTGATGGATTGGCAGTTGTGATTTCAAGTCAGAAGTGGCACAGTTAGGCCTAGTGATCAGATTCCACTGTGTCAGGGCTCTCCAGGGCGGCAGTATTCTTCTGCCTCTCTGCAGCCTGCATAGGCTCATTCACCTCTAACGCCTCCCTGCTCTCCTAAACCCCCCTTGGGAATTCAGTTCCTGGGAGTAAGACCTCTTCAAAGGGTCCCCTAATAGTTGGACTCAGATCACAGGAAGGGTCCCCTTTAAGGGTGATGACAGGCAGGACAGACAGGCAGAAAACATAATTTGAAGTATTTTTTTTTTATATACAGAATACAGGAAAGTTTCTGTAAAGTCTAAAACATTACAATTACTATGTACATTGGTACTTGTTGTAGGGGTGGGAGGAGAGGAGGGAGCTGGGGTGGGAGGAAGAGGAGAAAAGTGGCAAGAGAACAAAAAAAGGAGACGAAACAGGTTTACGACAAAACGTTTTTGCTACAATAGACAATTTGAGAAAACGTTCTAACACATGTAGTACTGTACACAGTTTTTAAAAACATTGAAAAAATGTCATCACTAGATGTATTTACACAAAATCCAAATACACTTTTCCTTATTTGAAATAAAATAGATGGACAGCCAGAAAAAGAATTCATTTCTTATTTGTCCATAATACACAGTAGCTACCTGTAGTGCAACTGCTGCAGAAAGGGAAAATAACTTGGAGGGTGGGAACCATGGAAAGAGGGTGGGTAGCGATCTTTATATTAAATAAAACAATGATATTGTATAGATTTTGCTGTATGAAAACTGTATTTTTTTCTTTTAATATAAAACTATTGTCACTGCCACAAAATAGAACAAGTTTCTGATTATTTTACAACGGCGGGCGAGGGGGGGGAGCAGGAGGTGGGGGGAAGGGCTTGTGTTGGAAGAAGAGTCCAGACCACAGGTCTTCCCTTCCCTGCCCACGCTGTTCCTCAGCTCGGGTCTGCCGCTTTCCCATGAAATGTTGAGTACAAATATATGTGCAAATGCCCCCTAGAACTTGAGAAAAGAAAAAGGATTTTTAAAAAACAGTCAAAAGTTTTCTTCATTTCATGCAAAGATTGTAGTTGAAGGGTTTCTGGTAGAGTATAGAAAACACCCAGGCTTGGTTTGTGTACATTTTTGCATTGCAGGAGTCTTAGGCGGGTATACAGGCTGGTGGCGGGGTAGCCACTGGCCCTAGGGAACGGAGTTGGAGCGCAGCACAGGGCCCTGGTGGGGCTTCAGAGAGAGTTTCTCGGCCAAGACCCCATCTTGTAGCAGGCTGGCATCGCCTTTGGGCTGTTTGGTCGCAAACTCAGTGATGCTGAAGACAAACTGCAGGCAGCCCAGCTTGATGTAGCTGCCATGGTGCAGTAAGGCCGTGCCCTCCCAGCCGGCCCCACTGCCCCCGATCAAGCTTGAGCTGCTGGCTTTGCAATTGCAGGGTCTCCGCTGTGGCCCTTGGGCCTGGGAACTCATCATGGCTACCTCCTCACTTGGCTCTTCATCTTGTTTCTGATGTCGGCAGCGCCCTGGGGAAAAAAAAAAAAAGAGATGGTCACAGGAGAGGACCAGTGAGCTGACTCTCTTGACCGCTAGCCAGGGCCAGCTGCCCTCCAACTCTCCATTCCAAATGCTCCATGACTAGAGGTAAGGACACTTGGAAAGGGCTGGTGGAGCCTGCAGTCCCCAAAGATGTCTGTATCGTGTAAACGTGTAGGTGCTCAGCACTTGCTTCTCCAAGGCCTTCCCTGAGCCCACGAGCAAGGATAGCCTGCTCAGTGGGACTGGGAAGCAAGAGACTACAGGTCATGGGCAGCATGGCAGAACCACTGTAACTGAGGCCTCAGCTTTGTGACCACGGACCTCTGCTCCAACTTACTGATGACACTCTGCACTTTGGCAACAATACTGCTTGGGGGGGTTGGCGGGGTCTTCTCAGAGAAGTCACAGGAATACAGCACGTTGTCCACCGTTGTCCCATGCTCACTGTATTTTAACAGCTCATAATGTTTGGTATTCTGAAGAGGAGGAGGGGAGATAAGATGTGTGGTCTGTTGTGTGGGGCCTGGA
>RJWT010034008.1:0-13766 GCA_004365215.1 Cuniculus paca
GGCACTTCCCATGTTGCATACAACTTCTCTGGAGCATGACTGTTTGGTTTTCCTGTCCCATGCTGGCTACAGGTATCCAATGGTGGCCACTGGGTGCTCTGTTGCAGGGCCTGCTTCTGTTTTCCCTAGCCCTTGCTGGTTACCCAGAGCAGAAGTGTCCTGAGGGCTGCTGGAATGCATGTGGAGCAAGGCCTGCCCCTGCCTTTCCTCTGAACTGGTTACCGGTGAGCATGGTCTCCCTTTGCCTGCTGGTATGTGTATGGAGCAAAGCCTGCCTCTGCCTTTTCTCTGAGCTGGTTACACGCCCTAAACTATTATTCCATTGAAATTTCCTATTAGTCATTTTGCCCTGTTATCTAAATTTTTAAAAAAACCATTATGTTTTAAAGGTTTGTCTATTAATTCCAATATATAGCTCTTAGATGAAGCTACTTCTATTAAAAGTATTTTTGTTTAACACCTGTGTGTCAAATTTTTTACTTTGTATTTCTGGATATTTTTGATTTTATGAAGTCCTCTTTTATTCTTGAAGTTGGAGTAGTACAATTAATTTCTGGAACAGATTTAGGTATGAATAAATTATTTAATATTCAGTTCTAAATCATATTAATCATTTGCATTAATCTTTACTGACTCATCATTTCTTCCTTCCTTTTCTCTTTTGAAAGCTAAATTTATTGGATATTATTTATTATTTTACAAATGACCACCAGGTCTGAGAAGACAAAGATCTTGCCTTATGAATTTCAGTGAGTGTGATGCCTCCCAGAGGTAGATTAGTCTAGCGTTAAGATACAGAATTTGAGTCAGATAGACCTATACACAATGCTGGGCTATGCAAAATATCATCTCTTTGAGCAAGTGACCTCTTCTATGGGTTTAACTGTCCTGAGGAATAATCTAGGATGCATTTATATAGTGCTTTGGATCTTGTCAGGAAGGAGTCACTCTTAAGGGCACTATATTAGCTACTGCACTGTGGGCTTCACGTTCACTGAGACACAATCCGTGACACCCACATCTAAAATGAAAAGTGGTTTATTTTGCTCATGGTTTCAAGAGATACAGTTCATGGACAGTTGGTTCCAAGGCAAAAACATGACAAAAACAGCATGGAGAGCAAAGCTGCACAGTTCATGAAGCCGAGCAGGGGAACAATGCCAGGAGGAAGAGGCCAGGGATCAAATATAGACACAAGTTCACACATCCATGACCCACTCAGAAACACCAAGAAGTGTGTTTCACCAATGTCCCAGATCACTCCTATGCCAATCGAGTTGATGCCATCAAGCTTAACCACAATAGGTATGCTAATGAGTATTCAAGAAATGTAAGTGGTAATGACAATTGCTTTTTATAATAATTTCTCTTTTAATACTACTGAATAAATGTTAGTTGAAAGAATTGTCTACCGGTCATACCAGACAATTCCAAGGTATAAACGAAGATTTCCTTGAAGAAATGGCTTTGAAGGAGTCATTATCTTCAAAATAAGGTCACCGAGACCTGTAATTGGGAATCAAAGTATTTATTCTTCTGTTATCTCACAGGTAAGGAAAGGAACAAGTGCTGTTTCCTTTTTGGAAGTTGGAGGCACCCTTGGGTAAACTAACAAATGTAAGTCATGTCATGTTCTTCAGTGCAGAAAGGGTTACCAGATAATTAGAGATTCTGATTCTTTCATTCAGTTTGGGAAAGGAGGGCTCTGGGCACAAAACTGTTATTTTTTATTCACTGGGTCTTTGTTCTTGCCAGGAAAATTTGGACAAGGGTCAGTAGAGAATATCACCACTGTTCTAAACAAGGAAGGTGGGTGCCTGCCTGACCTTGGTCTGTGATGTAACATGGTTACAAAAGCAAATTGTAAGAGTCAGATTGCCAAAATTCTTTGGGGTGAAGCTCAGTGCTTTTGTGACTTTGGCCTAGGTCTTTTGTCTCAATTTTCTTATCTGTAAAATGTCCCAGAGCTCTTAGAATAAAGCCTCTTAAAGAAATGTTTGAATATTATATTAGTTTAAAAATTATTATTAGATCTAGAGCCACTTGAGCCAAGAGATCTTGAACAAACACAACCTCTGTGCTAGTTAAAAATATTTTAATTGAAATATACAATTAAAAATGCTGTAGTAAAACAACAAGAAGAGCAAAACTACAACCTGACATTTTAACTCACAACATGAACTGATACCCATGGTAATTTCTACCTGTCAGGATAACTAAGAGGCCCAGGTGCAGCAACTGAAGCAGAGTCCTGAAAGGAAAGGACAGATTTCCTGTGTACTGTTATGGACTGCCCTCAAAAGAGACCCCCAGCTAGTTGTGGTGACCTTTTTAGAGCAGTACCAGCTCTTGTTCTGGAAGCAATGCTTTGTTCTAGTGCTGTGTGCAACACTGGAAGTTAAAGTTACTTGGTAGTTTGCTACTACCCATAGCAAATGGGAAAAGTCTTCCTTACTTTGTGAATTCCTTTTTCAAGAATAGGTGATACATACAGAAGTGTTGATGCAGTATTTCTTTGTTTTCACGTGGCCCTCTTTTCTTGACCCCACAGATAGAAGAGGAAATGACAGCCAGGAATTCTTCTGTAACAGAGTTCACTCTCGGGGGTCTAACAGATGAGCCAGGACTTCGAATTCCCCTCTTTTTCCTATTTGTAGGTTTCTACCTGATTACAGTGCTTGGGAACCTGGGCTTGATCATCCTAATAGCACTGAACTCTCATCTGCACACCCCCATGTACTTCTTCCTTTTCAACCTCTCCATAATAGACTTATCTTACTCCACTACCATCATCCCTAAAATGTTGATGAGTTTTATCTCCAAGAAGAACAAGATCGTGCATGCTGGGTGTATGACTCAGCTCTTTTTCTTCTGCTTCTTTGTCATTTCTGAGTCCTTCATCCTTTCAGCAATGGCATATGATCGCTACATTGCTATCTGCCAACCTTTGGTTTACATGGTCACCATGTCTCCCCAAGTGTGTTTACTGCTCTTGTTAGGTGTCTATGTGATGGGCTTCACTGGGGCCATGGCTCACACAGGAAACATAATGAGTCTGACCTTCTGCTCTGACAACTTTATCAATCATTTCATGTGTGACATCCTTCCCCTCCTTGAGCTGTCCTGCAACAGCACTTATGCAAATGAGTTGGTGGTCTTTTGTGTTGTGGCTACTGACATTGGAATACCCATTGTCACCATCTTCATTTCTTATGCCTTCATCCTGTCTAGCATTCTTGACATTCATTCCATGGAGGGAACATCCAAAGCCTTAAGAACCTGCAGCACTCATATGAGTGTGGTTCTTCTTTTCTTTGGTTCTGGGGCTTTCATGTATCTCAAATCACCAACCCTTTTGCCTCTTGATCAAGGGAAAGTGTCTTCCCTGTTTTATACCATTGTGGTACCTATGTTAAATCCATTAATCTATAGCTTGAGGAATAAGGATGTCAAAGTTGCCTTTAGGAAAACCTTTTGGAGAAAAATATTTTGTTAAAAAAGAAGTTAGAATTTGAATGAGGAGATAAAAGACTCTGTTTATTAGTATATATATTTTTATTTTAGTGTGTAGTATATAATGTGCACATTCGTTATGGGATGTTGGTAGGTGAATATATGCATCTTAATTTCTTTTTCTTCTCCTTTCCCATTCTTCCATCTATCTCATTATTCGCCTTATTTTGTTTGTACATGTTTGCAGTACATTACGTTTACATTTCCTGTGTGGAGTTTGTGCATGTAAACACCACATCCTAATTTCTTTTATTTATCTCTTATCCTTTTTCTCCCTCCTACCTCCTTTCATCTCCTGATCTCCTTTCCCTTTGAGGACTATGTTTTGCTCTACTGCCTATTATCTATCTTTTACTTTGATTTTTACTTTTACTTTAGGTTTCCAATATAAGAGAAGCAATGTGATATTTAAGATTGTGTATGTTTTATTTTACTTAGCATTATGGTTGATCTCAAGGTGCATTCATTTTCCTGCAAATGACTGAAGCTTATCTTTCTTTATGGCAGAGTAGTACTCCATTGTTAGTAAATATCACATCTTATTTATCCATTCATGTGTTGAAGGACATATGGGCTGCTTCCCAGGTTTAGCTCTCATGAGTTCTGCAGTTATAGGGGATGTACATGGGAAAGGAAAAAGTCAAATCACCACTATTTACATATGATGTGATCCTGTACATAGAAGATCCTAAAAATCCACCAAACACTCTTAGAATTAATAACAAAATTTTGGAGCAACAATATACAAAATTAACAGACAAATATCAAGAGCATTACTGTATACTAACAATGAACTCACAAAAAATGCCATCCACAATAGCACCAAAAATTAAACATTTATGAATTAATGTAAGTACAAGACCTTTATAATGAAAACTATAGTACTCTGAAAAAAGAAATGGAAGAGGACATCAGAAAATGAAAAAATATCCTCTATTCCCGGATAAGCATAGCCAATATAGCAAAATAGTTATCCTAAAATCGATATACATATTCAGTGGAGTTCCAACCAAAATTCCAACAGCATTCTTCACAGAACTGAAGAAAATAGTTCTAAAGTTCATATGGAACCAGCACAGATCCTGAATAGCAAAAGCTATTCTCGGTAAAAAGAACAAAATAGGAGGCATCATGCTCAGAATTTTAAGTCATATTACAAAGCTACTGTGATAAAAATAGCATGGTACTGGCACAAAAAACAGAAATGGAGATCACTGGAACAGAATAGATGATGTAGAAACAATTTAACTATTTTATCTTTGACAAAGTTGCTGAAAACATATACTACAGGAAAAACAGTCTGTTTAATAAATGGTGTTGGTCAAAGTGGCTATCCACATGCAGATGTCTGAATCTAGACTCTTATTTTTCTCTATGTACTAAGCTAAAATTAAAATGGATCTAAGAAGCTCAGGCATGGCGGTGCTTGAAATCGTAAGAGGCTGAGGCAGGAGGATTGGGGTGAGTTTGAGGCCATCCTGGGCTACATAAATGAGTTCAAGGCTAGCCGGCACTACATAGTAAGATCCTGTCTCAACAAAACAAAACAGAACAAAACAAAACAAAACAAAACAAAACAAAACAAAACAAACCAGATCTGAGAACTAAATGTTAAATCAGAAACACTTAAAATGCTGGAAGTCAAGACAGGTAAAACTCTTTGAGTCATAGGCATAGGCAATGACTTTCTGAATAGAACCCCAGTTGCACAGGAAATACTTCTGAGAAGCAACAAATGGGATCATATTAAAATGATTCTGCACAACAAAAGAAACAATCCATAGAGAGAAAAGACAACCTATAGAATAGGAAAACTTTTTGGCCAGAGATTCCTCAGACAGAAGACTCATATCTAGAATATATAAAGATAAAAAAAATTAGACCCCCCAAAAAAGATTCAATCAACAAGTGAGCATGTCAAATAAATAGATACTTCACTGGGGAAGAAGTACAAATGGCCAATAAGTACATGAAGAAATGCTCAATATTGCTGGTCCTTTAAGAAATACTAATTAAAACAGTAAGTGAGATTCAGTATTATTCCAGAAACAATGGCCATCACCAAGAAATCAAATAACAACAAATGCTGATGAGGCTGTAAGGAAAAAGGAATCCTTCCACACTGCTGCTGGGAACATAAACTACATACAGTACAACAACTATGAAAATCAGTATGGAGAGTCTTCAAAAAACTAAACCTGGAAACTTCACTTGATCCAGTTATTCTCTTTCTAGTGTCTATATTTTTAATGAGGTAGCAAGCTATGTTTTATTTTCTGTTTTGTACAGAAGAAGAATTTTATTATTTTATTTTATTTTATTTTTTGCTGCACCAGGGATTGAACTCATGGCCTTGTGCTTACCAGGCAGGCACTTATGCTACTGAGCTAGATCCCCAGCCCCAGAAAGAGAATTTTAAAATGTTCTCGTTGTTTGAATGTTTAGTGCAGATCTGTTCTCCCTGACTCTTTTCTACCTCATCTGAACTATTCCAAAATTTATATATTTTATGCAAATTTTCTACAATTATAGATAATTTGGTATAACTGGACCTTCAGAAACACTTAAACATTAATTTAGCCTCCTCATTTAACAGATAGAAGAGATTGAGAAATATATGTGTTTCTCATGGGTACACACTTATCTTGTACCAAAAATCTTCTAGTCTAGGCCCTTCAATTCCAATGTATTTTGTTGTAGAAAGCCACAATTTCTTCTTATATTGACATACTTTTAAATTTCCTTTTAAGAGTCTGATAATACACTAAAATCTGATTCTTTTCAGTATAACATAGTGTAACTTCTTAGAATTTTTGCAAACTACCTCTTCTGTAAGAAGGTAGAGAATGAAAAATTTTCTTAGAATAGTCTTGGCCATATGACAGAACAAGGTGTTAAGGAGGTGTGGTTTGGGTGCCTTTAAGACTGAGGTCATGTGTGGAGACCTCTAACCTCAGTTTAGTGAAATAGGACTTCTATAGGTTGATGGCTGACAAAGATGTTGAGAGGACTTTCCAGCAAACACAGGGCACCTCACTAAGGTGGCTTAAGAGAGTCATAATTTAGAGACTTTTCAAGAGTTAGTTTGTGTATTTGAGCCATGATGGAGACATTTGCTGCTCAAGAAAACAAAAAAGGATCTGGAAGTGTTAAAGGAACCACAAATGATTTGGGGGATCTAGTTAATTATCATGGCATCACCTAGCAGTTGCTTACTAGAAAAGACAATTTATTTCATTTTAATTTTCAAGACCAGCTAAAACAGTATCAATTTTCAGTTTTAGTATTTTTATTCTGTGTTTTTTAGTGTTCTAATAGGAAGATTTTTTTTTTCTGAGTAACCAAAGTGCTAAATGGCTAGGAAGGTCAATTTTAAATTGATCATTGTATGAACTTTTGTCGTTAATAAACAGAAGTAATTTCCTATCGCTTATGCTTTCTTCTTGCAGAAATGGTAAACAAACCCAAAGCTTTCACCCAAATCTACAGAAAATTTTCATTATGAGATTTGGTCTTGCTAAGACAAAGTGTCCAAAACTGAGCTTGAGCTTCCTGTTGTCCTGCCTCAGCCTTTCTGAGTGGTGGGATTACAGGCATGTACCACCGTATCTGGCTGGCTATTTCTTTGTTGAGTGACACTGTCATAAAAGAAGTGTGGCGAAAAACATTAAAAAGTAATCTCAGAAACCAAAATATCTAACTGGAAAGTCTTGAACAAAGTAGGGTCATTTGGAGGCTGGGGATATAGCTCAGCAGCACAAGCGCCTGTCTGGCAAGTGTGAGGTTGTGAGTTTGATCCCTGGTACCAAAAATTCCCCAAAAAACAAACAAATAAACAAACAAACAAAAAAACCCCAAAAGAAAACAAAAAACCAAAGTAGGGTTATTTTATTTGGTCATACCTATTGTGATACTTATACCAGCATAAAGAAGTAGTAATTTTGCAAATTAATGCATGTCAGGTGTCAGTAGCCATCTTGTTTTACATAGTGAGGTGCCCTATGTTTGCTGGAAAGTGCAAAGTCAGAGAGGCTCCATGCATGTATGCCAGACTCACCTGACTTCAGTGGCTAAGGATTTCCTAGAGGAGCTGATCACCCAATCTGACTGCTTAGAGCACATGTTGTGGGAACAGAGGCTCAGATAGGAGAATGGCTTTGCGTGTGCTTGAAGTGGAATAGAAGAGCAGGAGAAGCCCAGGGAGCAATTATCTATCATTTTGCCACAGGCCTCTGTCTTCTCTGCTCACTGGAGTGCAGCAGTAGGGCATCTGAGATTGTATTCTCTGTGACACACACACAAACACAAAACAAACAAACAAAAAAAAGAAAAAACAACCAGATCAAAGACCACATAGTGCATGACTCATGAAATTATAGAAGGGACAAAGTTAATTTAAAGTGAAAAACAGTGTGACTGATATTGTCTTGGAGGGAAAGATTATTGGGATAGAAAAACAGGAAACATTATAGAATGATGGAACCTATATATTTATATATATATTTTCAGAATTGTACAGCCAAGTTTAAATGTATACAATATTTCATCAAAAAGAGCTTTAATCACCCTCCTCCTCATTCTTTTCCTCCTCTTCCTCATTTAGAGTGAAAAGATGGTAAGGAACAAATGATATAAAATTGAAAAATGTTGACAGTCATTTTAACTGACTGGGGTACATATGGGTTTATTATACTCTTCTATTTTTCATATTTAGAAAAAAAGGTAAACAAAATGAACTCAAAGTAGATCATAGACTAAAGCACTAAAACCAACACGATTTCTAGAAGACACAAAAGAAAAAAATCTTAATATTCTTAGGTTAGGTAAATCATTTTATGCAGAACAAAAAGTAGCACAAGTCTTGGTGTGGTGGCACACACCTCCAAACCCCCAGAGCAGGAGCCTGAAGCATTCTGATCTGAAGTTTGAGACCATTCTGAATGACTTGGCTACTTAGTGGGATCCTGTCTCAAAATAAGAGAATAAGAGAGGGCCTTTTGCTTAGTGTAGAGGCCATGAGTTTAATCTCTATTCCACAAAAAAGCACTTATTGTGATATAAGTAAGACTTAATAAAAATATAAAACTCTGTTCCTTGGAATATGCTACTAAAAATGAAAACCAGTATGTTTAGTAGGGGAAAATATTTTCAATGCACATTTGTCAAATGGCTTATATGCAGATTAAAAAATGTAAAATGAAAAAGAAAAAAAATTTTAAAAATGTAATATGTAATAGCAAAATAAACATTGCATAAGTAGTACATTGCTAGCAAGAATATGAAAATAGTATCAGTAGCATTAATGATCAAAGCAATATAAATAAAATCACAACAGGGCTGGGGATCTAGCTCAGTGGCCTAAGTGCCTGCCTGGCAAGCACAAGGTGATGAGTTCAATCCCTGGTGCTGCAAACAAACAAACAAACAAACAAGCAAATAACCCACAACAATTACTCAATAAAATGGCAAGTGTTCATGAGCATCTGGAGCTCTCATTATTGCTAGTGAAAGTGCAAAATGGCATAACCACTTTGGAAAAAATTGGCAGAAATTTATAGAGTTAAACTTACTCATTCCAAGCAATGTAGAAGAGACAAAGGGAAGTCACTTTTTATCAAAGTGAAGTGACAGCATATTTCCATCTAAATCTTGTGGATGGATATTCATAGCATCTATATTTCTATTAGTCCTATATAGGAAACCAGTTTCCCTCAATTGGTGACTGAGTATATTCATGTGAGAGAATACTATTCAGTAATAAAAATGATTTAACTACTGATTCTCACATGAATGAATCTCAGCATGAATAAATCTCATATCTTTATGCTGAATGAAAAGAATTAGGCACAAAAGTGTATAAACTGGATAACATTTTTACAAAACTAAAAAACAGGCAAAAATAAGGCAGAGTGATTGAAATCAGACAGTAGATGTTCAAGTGGTGGTCATTCATCATATTGGGGAAATTTTTATAGTAATGTAGGTATCCTATGTCGAGATTGAGTGGTGGTTACATGAATACAAACATTTGTCCAAAATCACTGAACTTTACGCATAGAATTTATTTTATTACAATTGTACCTCAATGCAGATTCATATATTTATATGCAACATATGAATGGCCAAGATCAAAAACTATAAAAATGAATTCCTGAAGCCTAATGTAACTTGTAATTAAAGAAATAGGAATTAATATAATGTGATCACATTTTAATACATTTAATTGCCTCAGCTTGTTAGGAAAATGTTCAAAGAGACACAGGAAAAATGTATGCTCATATATTGTTGGTAGGCATGTAATTGAAAAGAATCTCTTATGGAACATTTCAGTAATATTTTTTAAAAGACCATATTATTGAACTTAGTGATTCAATCACCAGGGTATTATTCTCCAAAAATTAATGAAGTTGTCAGTTATGGAGAAATGAATATTGCATGGTGTCACACATATGTGAAACCCAAATATGTTAACTTCATAGAAAGAGAGAGTAGAATAGTGAATACCAGAGGTGTTATGGTTTGTAAGTGGCCCCCCAAAGCCTCATGTAGTCATGCAAGTGGCTGAATCTAGCCTTTGTGATTGACTCCTTGTCTAGTGCTAAGATTGGCAATGTGAGTTATGCACCCACCCAGGGGTGGAGCCGACATACAGTGTAAGGTTGAAATGGGGGTGTGTTTTACTCTTTTGCATGGTCCACTGTTGCCACTTGCAGCCACCATGAACAGCTGCCCCTCAGCCATGCCACCCTGCATTGGAACCAGCTGAGTATGAACTGAAACACCCAAAACTATAAGAAGTAAACCTCTCTTTCCTTCACTTTGTGCATCAGGTATTTTGTCTCAACAACGAGAAAAAAGTAACCAAGACAAGGGGGTAGGGAAGATGTGGAGAAAGGATATTGTAGAGTGTTTGATAAAAGGGTGCAAAATTATAGGAAAACAGAGGAACAATTTCTGGTCATCTATTGTGTCATACAATGAGTGTTGTTAAATTGCATTGCATAATTCAAAATTACTAAAGAGAGTAGTTTTGATTTTTTTCATCACACAGAAATGACCAATGATGGAAGTGACAGATATGTGAATTCCCTGAGTTCATTGTTACACAATATATACCTACATTAAAACATCACCTTGTACCCTATAAATCATACATTGTACAATTATTATGTATCAGTGAAAGGCAATAAATTAAAAAAGGTTAAGTTTTCAAAAATGCATCTTCATCTCAACAGTTATTAATATAGTTAAAAATTGACACAATGAAATGTCAAGAAGATTCAATAAACAAAATGATAGCGTTCCCACTTAAGGGATATCATGAAGTCATTAAGCATGATGTCATTAAGGTTTATTTATTGATATGAAAAGGCAGGAATGATGCATAGTTTAAAAAATACAATGCAATCTAACATCAAACTTTAAGGAACCAAATATAAACCGTGGTTATGAATGGATAGTGAAACTATGAATGGCTTTTATTTTCTGCTTTATGTTAATAGTATTTTGAAATATTTCTAATATAGAAGAGTAGTTGGAAAAGTTTTTTGAGACATGTTCTCCTTGTGAAGCTCAGACTGGCCTCAAAGTCACAGTTCTCCTGCCTCAGAAATCTGGTATTGCTGGAATTGCAAGAATGTACCATTGCACCTGGTATAAAAAATAAATCATTAAAAAGAACAGTGAAGTTTTTCAATTTGCTTATTCAGTGAATTGATTTTTTAAAAATTAACCTGTTAGTAAATTAATTTTCAATGAATTGATTTTTTAGGGAATAATTGCAATGCTTAAAAATTTAGAATCAACTTGACTTCACTATTGAAGTGGATAATTATAGCAGGGAAAATGGTATCATTAATTGCTACAGAGAATAAGGTAGGAAAGAGTCTTTGAGGAAAGGTAATGACATCAATTTTTAATGTGTTGAGTTTTAGGTGCCTGTTGGGTATTCAGATATGATACAAACACATTCAGATGTTACTATCAGCAGGCATTTGAGGCATGGAAGTGGACAAAATATTTCAGAGATCAGAAATAAAATGGCAAAAGAAGGCTATCCATCTTTACCTTCTGAAGAAGATGAGAAGTGGCTAGATGTTGGAAGAAAACCAGGCATGATGCACTTCAAAAGGAAATGGGATACTTCTGGTTGTATTTATCTGTGTCAAATAAAATGGAACTGAAAAGTATTCATTGGACTTATCAACGTCTGATTTGATTTATTCAAGCTTATTGTGCTATGTATAAAGTAGGCTTTATTTTTGCCTTTGTAGGAGTTTGCATACAGAGACAACTCAGTGCCTTGTCCAGACTCTATGATCAGAGCCCCAGCACTATACTTTTAAGCCTCAGATCTATCTAGGATACACATTGCCTCTTGAGGTGAGTTATTACCAAGGTAGAGTTACCAAGAGAAAGCTATATTAAGTAAGTGAGGCATATAGAACTCCAATTAACCACAACCAAAATAAATCAACACCCAGACATATAATTATCAGCGTTCCAGAAATTCAGCATAAGAACAGAATATTAAAAGCTGTTAGAGAAAAGAAGCAAATAACCTATAAAGAAAGCCCATCAGAATCATGGCAGATTTCTCAACACAAACAATAAAGTCAAGAAGAGCATGGAATGAAGTATTTCAAGTCCTAAAGGAGAACAACTTCTAACCCAGACTGATGTACCCTGCAAAACTATGCTTCAAAATCAAGGAGAATTAAGATACTTTCTGATAAAGAACTTCATGAACACCAAATATACCCTGCAAAGAATACTGAAAGATAACTGTAGAGAGACATGAAAATAGCTATGATGTCAAGAAGAGGAAGAGAAGAACACCAAGCAGGGTAAACAATTAAGAAGAGGGAAAAGGTAAAGAAACCACCATAGAAAGGTAACATGACTAAAATAAGCCGGTATATATCACTTAACCATTAGTGTAAATGTCCTTAATTTACCAATCAAAATAAACAGATTGGCAGAATGGATAAGAAACAACATCCAACCATATGCTGTCCACCAGAAACCTATCTATTCCCAAAGGAAATTCATAGACTGAAAGTGAAAGAATGGAAAACAATACTCCATGCAACAGGAACCCAAGAAAAGCAGGGGTAGCAATACTGTTCACAGACAATGTGAACTTCAAGCCAAGAATGGTCAAAAGAGATAAAGAAAGTCACTACATACTGGTTAGGGGAAAACTCTAAGAGGAAGAAATAACAATCTTAAATATACATGCAACAAACATGGGAGCACCAAAGTATATAAAAAATTAATACAAATGAAAAATCAAATAAGCAATAACAGAATTATAATGGTAAACCACAACACAGCCTTCGCAGAGACAGATCAATTAGGCAGAAAAATCAGCAAAGAAATAACAGCATGGAATCAAACCTGTTGAAAATGGACCTGGTAGATGTGTACAGAGTTTTCTACCCAACACTATCAGAGTATACATTCTTCTCAGCTTCACATGGTACATTCTCTAGAATAGACCATATACTAGTCCACAGAACAAGCTTAAGTAATTGCAAAGGAATCGAAATAATCCCATGCATACTATCTGATCATAGTGCCATCAAGTGGAAATTAATTACAATAAAAACTGCAAAATCTCTGTAAACACATGGAAATTAAATAATACACTCCTGAGCAGCCAGTGGGTGACAGAGGAAATCAAAGAAGAAATTAAACATTATCTACAAGAAATTGAAAATACAAATACAATTAACCAGAATCTGTCCGATGTAATGAAAACAATCCTCAGAGGGAAATTTATTGAGGTGAATGCTTACTTCAGGAAAATGGAATGAACACAAATAAACAATCTGATGGTACACTTCAAACATCTAGAAAAAGAACAGCAAGTCAAACCCAAAACCAAAAGAAGGGAGGGAATTATAAAGATCAGAGCAGAAATTAATGCAATTGAGACTAAGAAACAATACAAAGAATCCATGAATCAAAGAGTTGGTTCTTTGAAAGAATAAATAAAATAGATAAGCCCCTAGCCAACCTTATTAAAGAGAGGAAAGAAAAAACTCAAATCTATGCAATAAGGTATGAAAAGGGTGAAATCACTACAGACCCTGTGGAAATACAGAAGATAATCAATAATACTTCGAAAATCTTTACTCTCATAGGTTCGATAACACAGAGGAATGGAAACATTTTTAGAAATGTATCAATTACCAAAGCTGGATCAAGAAGATGTGAAACTACTGAATAACCTAATTTCAGTTAATGAG
>RJWT010034009.1:0-13757 GCA_004365215.1 Cuniculus paca
TGGAACACTGGATTCACCCTTGGCTTCAGTACTTGTCTGAACTGCTTGGGAACAAAGCCTTGAGTGACTAGCTGCCCCCCTGGGCTTGCCACTGGAGCTGGTTGTAGCTTTCTTCAATTTGTGCCTGCCCAGTGAGAGGATCTCTAATAATGGCTCTTTCTCTCTCTTGTTCTCGCTCTCTCGCCACAGGCCCTGTTGATACTGTTGAAGTAGCCAGATACCTCAAATTATGGTGCCAATAATATTTACTACATTAAAAATGAGACTGTTGAAAAAAACATGATTCATCATGTTCTTAGGTAGTATAGGTTGATTCCCTATCATTGAGGAATCTAAGACTTCGTTTCTAAACTAATTGGTCCTACTATCTGGGCTTAATTAGCTTCAGCTTTCTAACTGTGCCACCTTTTAGAATTTTTCTCCTTGTTCTCATGCTCACAGTGTGTGTGACCTCATCCAATCCTCATTCAGTCCCTAAGCCTCAACTACCCTGTGGCCTGATGACTCTTCGTTCTAGAGTCCCAATCCTGGACAAGGCATTCAGAACCCGCATCAGTGGTGGGGAACCTGTGGCATGCGTGCCATAGCAGGTTGTGTGTGTCATCGAGAGCTCTAAGAGGCTCAGAATCACTGGTCTATATAATGCGTCTATTAGGAGTTCTATACTTGGATTATCTCTGGTTCTGGAAAGGGCGCTGAAACACCGTGATGGAAGAAGAAGATGGAGGTGCTCTTGGTCTGTTCCACTGTTATGTAGCCAGGCTTTGAAGAACATCTCCATGCTGACAACATCATTGTCTATAGTCTGAAGGTCAATGTCAGTTCCCAGGGTAGAAATCTCTGTAGAAGAAAGGGAAATAATGATTAAACTGTTTAATTATATGTTTTGAAAAAGTATAAAAGTTTAAATACATCTATCTCTTTTTTTGTCTTTTTGAGACAGGGTTTCACTATGCAGTGCAGTTTTTTCTCTTTTTTTCCAAATCCATTTTATTTCAAGGATAAAAAGAAAAGAAGGAGAAGGAGAAGAAGAAGAAAAGTACAACAAAATTTCAAAGCATGTCAATCAGAGGGCAACAATGGTACATACGTTGCACATCGTCATCCCCAAGTCATTCACCCAGAGCATGAGACATCTGTATTCAATTGTCCGAACAATACCAGCACAAATCTTTTTTTTTCAGTGAACTCAGAGAAATCAGTTATGTGCCTATAAGATAGATATAACTATCTTAACTATTTTTATATACATATACATACACACATATATATTTTTTCTTTCAGCTTCTCACACTAGTGAAACAATAGAATGTTTACACATGTGTGTCTTATTTATCTCACCAATGAGTGTGTTCTCAGGTTGCATCCATTTACCTATGTAAGTCTCCAGTTTACCCTTCTTTATGACTGAGTAATACTCCATTGTATAACAATTATCCATTCCTCAGTTGATAGGCATTTAGGTTGTTTCCAAGATCTGGCTATTACAAACTGTGCTGCTATAAACATGGGTACACATATATCACTGTGGTATGATGTTTTTAATTCTTTTGGGAAGATAGCCAGAAGGGGAATGGCTAGATTGAATGGGACCTATAATCCTAGTTTTTGAGGCACCAGTCTACACTCCCACCAACAATAGAGAAGTGTTCCTTTTTCCTCACAGCCCCTCCAGCATTTTTTATTGCTTGATTTCTTGATAGTAGCTGTTCTTTCTGGGGTGAGGTGGGATCTCAGTGTTGTTTTAATTTGCATCTCTCAAATGACCGGTGATGTTGAACAATCTTTCACATATTTATTTTCTGTTTGTATTTCTTCATCTGAGAAGTGTGTATTCATCTCAGCTGCCCATTTTTGGATTGGGTCTTTAAATCTGGGAGGACTGGTTTTTTTGGGTTCTTTATATGTTCTTGATAGTAAACCTTTGTCTGAGGAACAGCTGGCAAACATTTTCTCCCATGTTGTGTGTTGCCTCTTCACTCTGTCGGTGGTTTCTCTTGCTGTGCAAAAGCTTTTCAGTAGGGTGAGACCCCAGTTGTTGATTCTTTGTGATAGTTCCTGTATAGTCTAGGTTTTGTTCATAAAGTCCTTGCCTATACTAATGCCTTCAAGAGTTTTACCTACTCTATCTTTCAGCAGATTTAATGTTTCTGTTTTAATATTAAGATCTTTGATTCATTCTGATTTTAGCTTAGTACCTGGTGAAAGATAAGGGCCCAGTTTTAATCTTTGGCATGTGTAGAGCCAGTTTTTCCAGCACCATTTATTAAAGAGGCTGTCTTTCTTCCAGTGACTGTGTTTGGCACCTTTGTCAAAGATAAGGTGGCTTAGTGTGTCTGGAGTTGTTTCTGCATCTTCTAAGGCTGGCCTCACTTTGTAGTCCAGGCTGGCCTCACTTTGAATTCACTTTGTGGTCCAGGCTGGCCTCAAACTCGAAGCAATCCTCCTGCCTCAGCCATCTGAGTGCTAGGATTATAGGTGTGCATCACCATGTCCAGTCACTAAATGTGCCTATCTTTTGATCCATCAGCTACTTCTCTAGTTATCTAACCTTGTACCCAAAGAGACATATGCAAACATGTTCATTATTTTAATGGATTATTATTTTAAAGAATTATTTTAATGACAAATAATAAAAACCCCAAACAGGAAGTAATTCCAGTATGCATCAATAAGATAAAATTTAAATAAATTATGGAACATTCAAGCCATGGAATTTTATGTAGCTGTCACAAAGAAAAAAGGTAAATATTCTGGCATGGAGAACTAGGATGCAGTAAGTGAATGAAGGACATTGAAGAATAGATATAATATTGTTCCATTTACATGAACATAAAACTGCCTAAGTACATACAAATGTCTGTAAACACACTTTACAAAGGTCTGGAAGGTTGTTATCAAACTGCTAAGAGTGGACAGCAAGTGTGTATGTACTTCTGGTTCTCAAATATGTTCCCTTTCTAGTATTTATACTTCTATGTTGTTTGAATTTTATTGTAATTGTATATTTCTTTTGTTTAAAATGTTCTAGAATATAAAAAACAACCAAAAATTATATAGCAAAACAAGTTAAATACTTAGTTAATAAGGGGAACTTCAAGTTTATGTTGCTGTTTTACATTAAAATATTACATTTAATTATTATTTTTGTCACAAATTGAATTTTAAGGAAATGAAAAAATGGACTAGTGGGTTCCACTTTATGTTACAGATGATAAAGTCATTCATTGGCATATTGTCTTATAAGTGTGGTTAGTGGCAACAAAGATGGAGATGGTCTGGTAGAGTGTGATTTAATTCCAAATCTGAGTGAGTGGTACTGAGTAGGTGGGGTAACAAGGATTTGCTGGTGTACTTCTGGCCTCAGACAGCACTAGCTGTGGTCTTGGGGCCTGGGTCTGCAGGTAAAGGCTGTCAATGAAAGCCAAATATAAGGTGGTAGAGAAAGCACAGACAAATGAAACGAGGTAAGAGCTGGAAAGAAGGCAGGGAGAATCCCGACATTCTTCATCATGAGGGGCTTTCTCATGAGCCTAAGAAAAACCGGTTGTTCTAATGAATTAACTTCTGTGTATGACTCATGAGCCCCAGAGAGGGTTGGTTTATTTCTAGAACGACATTCCTGAGGACAAGTTGGTAGAGGTGGCAGACTTTCCATGGAGAACAAAGGGGCTTCAGTCCAGTGTGTTGGTTCCAACACAGGGGAGGTATGAGGAGACTTAGGTGACTTCACGTCACATTTAATGACTTATCCTGAGGCTGAAAGGGAGCTCAAAATGCGTTTCTGTGGCCAAAATGATTAAAACTTCACCATCTTCCCTTGATATTTGTGAGGATTCATTAGTTAACTAGTTATGTCATTCATTCTATCAGATATATATGACACTGTTTGTCCTCAAGGAACTTATAAAACAACATTGCTCTTGGCCATTCTCCCTCAATTTCTCATCTACCTCATTATATTTTAGGATAGCATAGTGACAAATAAAAACCATTGCCAAAGAAATATGTTTTGCAAGTAAAGGAAAACAGCTTTTAAAAAATTACGTGGATCTTGTTTTGTCACGGCAAAACAAGAAGTACTTTAATTTTTCTGAGCTGTTGCCTGAACTTTGACTTGAGTAGCAGGTATAGAAATGAGTTTCTCCTTAGTGAGGCAAACATACTGAAGCAAAAGAAGGTAGTTATGGAACTAAAAAAAATGGAATTGAACAAAGGAGCTCAGAAAATAGGAAACAGTTGCTTAGAGTTCAAATGACAGAATCCTGGAGAAGAAAAAGAAGGGTAAACGATAGAAGATTAGGAATTCTTACCATGGGCCATATAAGGGGACAAGGCACAGTTGTCTATTGTTAAGAATCTGAAAATAAAAACTGGGGTTTCCTCAGATTGTTAAGCTATAAAATCAACGCAGAGTGTTGAGGTCAGTGAAAAACAGACCCCTTTAAGAATGGAGGATGGCTTACTGACTAGAGGGAGATTTGGGTATGGTCTTATTGATGGCATTGGCACATCCAGAGGATGAATGTGTCCACTGCAAGGGGAGAGGGCTGGCCAGAAATGGAGCACATGCAGGCAGGTCCTCTCCAAGTGTGGCTCAGAGAAGGAATGCTAGATCAGGCATGTGTCCCAAAAGAAGGGACATCTGTGTTGTCTCTGCTCTTCTTGGTGATTATGGTGATTATGGCTCATTTCCCAAAAATTTCTGCCATACCCTTTAGTTTTGAACTTGAGATGGTGAGTAGTTTTCTGACAAGGTGCCAACAGAAGCAACTTCCAGTCCTGAACATATAGCATCAGTGTGAAGAAAAACCATGCCTCACTTCTCAGGTGAGCCAGGCAGCCAAGGCAGGCAGGCACTCTTCTCTGCTGACATTCATCAACCCTCCTGAAGTTCTTTCTAATTTCTTAGCCTACACATTCTTGGAAGATCCACAGAGCAGTTTCTTCCTTTGAAAAAATTCTCATGTAGTCATAGAGATGGTATGCTTACAGTTTGAGCATTCAGCCTTGCGGTCTTGGAAAGAAGAGAGCATTCTTTCAGGGACCGGCTCATATTATTCATACTGAGAGCCAATGTATAAACCAGAATGCTTTAAGATGTTTTTATTTTTATTTTTATTTTTTTGGTTTCAATTTGAGACAGGCTCTCGCTATGTAGTTCAGGCTGGCCTTGGGCTCACTATGTAGCCCAGGCTGGCATCAAACTTGCAGCAATTCTCCTACTTGGCCTCCCAAGTGCTGAGATTACAGGTGTGTGCCACCACGCCCAGCCAGAATGCTTTAGTGGAGAGCGTCTTTTCCAGCTTCTCTGTCACTGGTTCCAGGTGTGCATTTCTGAAGTACGGCAGTAGCATCTTAGCTGTCCTAACGAACTCCTTCTCTTTCTCTCTTACTACTTTTTAGGTATGATTCTCAGTTCAATTTTCTGAAACATGGTTTCTTCAGATCCTTCCTTTGTTACAAAGCCCGTGTCATTTGCTCATCCTGGTCCACTTGATACGATTCATTTTTCTTCAAGTGCCCTAGCCTGCCTCAGTTACTGCTTATCACTACCTTTGAGATCCATTTTTTCAACTTTCCAGATTGAGCGCAAATGCTACTTCCTTCATAGAGCCTGCCCTGCTCCACTCACCACTGATGTATTCCTACAGCTTTTGGTGTATGTTCATAGTATACATAGTCCACAACACACTTTACCTTGGTTCTGTTGTTAATTTGGGAAAGCATTTGATCTCTCCCATTTAAATAAAAATTCTTCAAGGGGAGGAATTTTTTCTTTTCACTTGCATCCTTCCCATCCCCTGGCTCAGTGCCTTGCACAAAACTGAAGCTTAGCAAATGCCAGTTGAGTTGAACAATTGCTCTCATTACTTTTCCTGTATCTCTTCTGCTTCAACTAGGTTAGCTTCCTTGTCACATGACTTCCTTCCTTCCTTCCTTCCTTCCTTCCTTCTTTCCTTCCTTCCTTCCTTCCTTCATGTTTTTATTATTCTGTCAATTCATGGCCTACTGAGAATTCAGCATTCAACACAGAATTGACTGTCCAGAAGTTATTCTCAGATATACCCACTTTAATTAGTACTCCTGGATTTCTGAGGGTTTCATTTGGACAATATAATTTTTTAAAAAACAGAGCCTTCCTTAGTTCAGGGCAGCCTTAAACTTACTATGTAGCCAATGCCAGACTCAAACTTGAAGCGATTTGTCTACCTCAGCTGGCATTACAGGTGTGCATCACAATGCCTGGCTTGATTTTTCTGAAGTTTTCTTTCCTTTTCCTGAGTTTATGAAAGATGATAGAATTTAGTGGGAAGACCAGGTTTGAACTGTGCCTTGAAAGTTGTTAGCTATGTGGTTTTGGTGAAAGTGAGGACAGTATAACCTATTTTGTAGATATCATGACACATTAAAAAGTGAAATGATTATCTAATGTTGACATCCAGTAAGTCCAATAAATTGCATTTTCCCCTCTTCGTTCATCAACAAAATGATTAGCTTATATAAAATAAGAATACTTTTCTTTTTTTTTTTTAAACTTTTCCCTTCTTTCCTTTCCCTCTCCCCTTTATCTTGTTCTCCCTGCTTGAACATTGTCTTCCTATTTCACAATGCCTATTACACATTTTGGTCCTTATTTACACTTTTGGTTTCTTGCACCAGAGAAACAATGTGGTATATACGTGTGTGTCAGATTTAAGGAATATATTTCTTTTTTTCCTGGTCATTTCGTTTCATCTCTCTGCTTTCTCCATACCACTACCACACATAAAATTACCAACATATTTTCTGTATTCCTCACAAACACAACTAAATGTGTCATACTTCAGGGTTAGGGAGGAGATATCTCTTTTCTCAAATGCTGAAGAGCAGCTCCCACATTAGCTGGAGAGCAGAGCCCTGTGCTCCTGATGAAATGTCCTCACACCCAACCCCTGACAGCATGAAAAGGTTAGGGCTGCAAGAGTGAAGTGTGTGGCTCTGAGTTTCTGAATAACCTTGTCTTGTGAGGAAGGCCTGGGTCACTGCAATTTTAGAGGCAGGCTGCACTGACATCTTTGGACTTACCCTGCCCCCATGTGGTCACAGGCAGTAACATTCTTACTGAGCTCTTTTGAAGCTCTTCTGGAAGGGCCACAGTAACGGGAAAAATTAAGAAAGCCAAATGACTGACAATCAGGCAATGTCTAATGCAGACACTCTCAGAAGAAACTCCAGAACAGGGTTTAATGGCTGAAGTGTGTTTAACGGAGCTCCTTCCCAGTTCTGCACATTCTACTTAGTCTCATAAAGGCTATTCTGTAGAGACCAGACCTCTTCCTCTCCAATGAGCCTCAAATGACTGTCTTTGGGCATCGTGAATGGGCTTTATGGGTTTTGGGAACACTCTGAAATTGTATGCAATTTAATCTCTATGTGTATGGATGTATTTAGGTTGGGTAGGTGAAGGGAATGAGCCCTTAGCTTTTTTCAGAATCTTAAAAAAGCTCTATGACCACCCAAAATGTCCACGTCCACTATAAAGACTATGCAGTCATAGTATCTTAGCCTGTCTTGGTCAGTTACACTCAGCATTTTCTACTCTGAATACAGAAGTAGCTACAGTATATTAACTAGGATAAGTAATCAAGCAAATAATGCTTGCTTGAAACAACTACGCTCAGTGATTCAACCACAGTCCTCATATCCACACAACATGAGGATAATCTCCAGCAGCTCACATCACTGGGGCGGTCTAGCTTATCTTTCTGAGCACATTTGCCTAATTTGTGGAGGCAATGGTTGGAAGATGGGAAAAAGCAGAAGCCCCTTGAAAGAGGTGAAAGGCAGGGGGTCATTATTATCCTGTAAATTCAGTGTAGAGAAGTGAGTGCAGGAATAGTCCAGGTGGTGATCTTTATCCTGGGGCTCCAATCTACAAGAGAGTACAGAAATCACCAGAACGTAACAAAAAAAGAAAGTTCATACTATTGAGAATTTAATTATCCTGAGGGAGAATACCGTGTTATTCATTCATTCACTTATTAATTCTTTCACTCATCTGCCATTCAAGCAATTCTTAATTTGGTAACTTTTATAAGCCAAGCATTGACTAATGTCATTAAAATACAATTTAGTTGCTTTTGTGCCTGACAGTCTACTGGGAGAAAAAACAGTAAGCAAACAAAGCATATGAGTGCAAATAATATTAGATACTATGAATAAAAATAAAGCAAAAAAGATAAGAGAAAAACAGAGACAGACAGACAGAGTTTCAGTTTGGCTGATTAGGGAAATACTCTTTAATAATGTGATAGTTGAACAGAGACTTGAATGAAGTGAAATGAGCTGAGTAGCATTTGTGGGAAGACTGCTCTTTATAGGGAGACAAGGAAATTCGAAGTATTGTAGTGGGAATGAACCTGGTGTGCTAGAAACACAGCAAGAAGGCTGAAACACAATAAGAAAGAGGATTGGTTGATAAGGTGCTGGGGTGAGGGATGAGATCCTCAAAGGAGCTTGCTTATGTAGCAACACATCACCACACTCGCCTTGAAGAAGGGTGGTTTCCTTTATTGCAAGGCTTTGGTTAGGTTCAGGAAGTGTACAAAATTGAAACAGAGTAGATCCAGTGCTCCCTTTCCTTCCTATTTTTCTGTGCAGCAATCTGCTCCTCAACAGTTTTTGAATTAATAAAGAATTACTTGCTTGAGGGCGTGCCATGCTACAGCTGGTGTGAGGTGCACACGGGTTTCAGCCCAGCTCTCCTGTGCTACCCTGCAGTCCAGTGGTGGAGGACGGTGGGGAGAGAAGGGAAGAGTCTGGGAATTCCATGGGCAGAGCTCAGGCAGAGCCACCTCTGCCTGTAGTGGGCATGCCTCTTTCCCAGGCCCCGTTTGCCACTGAGGGAGTTCTACTGTTAGAAGTTATCCAGCTATATGCCCGTTGTCAAGCTCGTATAGCCTACTGTGGGCTAAAATAAGACTTGACTATTAACGAAAGAATGAAATAATACTGGTTCACAATGAATGAATTAGACCATTACCGACAAACTAGGGAACTGTGGGCCCTGCCTCAGAACATCTGAACTGCTATAATAAAAATACAATAAACTGGATGGCTTCTAAAAACTTAGAAATTTATTTATCACAGTTTGGAACCACGGAGGTTCAAGGTCAAGGTGCCAGGGCATTCAGTGTCTGGTGAATTTTTGGTTTCCAGGCCACATTCTTTTTGTGTTCTCCCATGGTGGAGGTAGCAAACAAGCTTCATCTGGACTTTTGTTTTTATTGCTCATTTTAGAGACTGAACCCAGTGCCTTTGCACTGAGCTATATTGCCAACACTTTTAAAATTTTATTTTGAGACAGGGTACCATTAAACTCCTAACTTTTTTTTCATTAAACACCTAAGTTTCCCAGGCTGGGCTTGAACCTATGATACTCCTACCTCAGCCTCCGAGAGTGCTTGGATTACCAGTGTGTGCCACCACATTCATCTGTCTGTATTCTGTCCCCCACATGGGAACTGAACTTGGGCCTTCATACTGACCTGCATCCCCAGCCCTTTTTAAATTTTGAAACAGGTTTCTTTTATAAGGGAAGGAACCTTGTTCACTAGGGCCTCACTCCCTTCTAACCTAATTACCTCCTAGTCCTGTCACATTGGTGGTTAGGTTTCAACATATGAGTTTGGGGAGAATAATAGACCAAAGTAGACCCTTCTAGCTCTGAGACAGGGCTCAACCTAATTTTTTGCATAATATTTTATTTAGCCCTTTGTAAACAATGAATTGGAAAACAGAAAGTTTTCAGAGCAATTATTTTGCTGGGAGAGTAGGCTTTTTTGAATCTGTTTTTCTTTGGTGTGTGTGTTGTAAGGGGGCACAAGTGAGAACTGCCCTATGGGAGACACTGCATTGCATCCCCACAGCTCCAGGACCCAGAAGTACTGCTCCCTGACAGCCAATCCTAGTTTTGATTTGATGACTTGCCATTTCCTTGCCAGCCCAGAGAGGAGATGCTACAGGTGGAGAAAAGAAGGCCCTGGCTAGAGGAGGGAGGGAAAGAGAGACACACAGTGAAAAAGAGCCTGAGGGCACCAGATGCAGACCTTACCCACTTCTGGAGCCTGGCACTAGCTCGGGGTCATATAACAGGAGCTCAGTAAATGCTGCACTGAACAGAAAACATTGTAGCCACACTTTTGCTTACTTTCTCTGTGACCTCAGGCTAGTCAATTCTTTTCTCTAAACTCAGTTTCTCCACCTGTAAAGTGGGAATGATAGCGATACCTAGGCTAAGGGTTTGAGTATAGAATGATGATACTTGAAACCTGAAAGCACTTAGAGTACTTTAAAGCACCATGCAATTATAAGGGATGGAAGATTATAAAGCTTCCATCGAGCTATCTACACAGATGTGAACATTTTAGACACTGAAAACCATGCCAATTCTTTTTCCTTCTTCTTTGTTTTTTTGATGAGATTTTTTTCAATAAAGTATGTGATCCAAGTTGTAAGGAAATACATTTTATCCATGTGTACTCATATCATTGTCAAGCTGTTGAAAAACAAGCATAAAGGCAAAAGCCATGCTGGGCCTGGGAGGAGTAATAAGAAGCCAATTCATCCTTCCAGTGAGCTAACTAGAGCACGCGCTGGGAGACAAGAATACTGCCCGCACCCCATCCAAGCAACCAGCTGATTCAGAGGACAGGCTGAGTTGATAGCAACTGACATACCAAAATAACTCAATGCTTGTACTGTTTGATGGACTTTTCAGGCCTAAGGTCAGTAGTCTGAGTATCTATTAAGAATATATGAATATGCAATATAGCAACTATGGGGGATTTCCTTCTGTGTTGTTTTTGAAGTCCAATACTGTTCTCACTGTTTTGTTTTGTTCTGTTTTATTGTTTTGTTTTATTCAATATTCTATTTTGATTGGTTTTATTCTGTTCTGTTTTGTTTGATTTTATTATGTCTGATGGTATGGGCAGCAATTTTGAAGATAACAAGAGACATGGTAGCCATTGTTGATTTCCTATTATCTTGTTTTGAAGTCCTGTATCACTTTCACTGCTTTGTTTTGATTGGCTTTATTCTGTTTTATTTTGTTTGGTTTTTATTCTCTTTAAAATACTCTTTCATTCTTTTGCTTTGATTGGTTTTATTCTGTTTTGTTTGATTTTATTATGTCTGATAGTATGGACAGTTATTTTGAAGAAAGCAAGAGACATTATGGTAGCCATTATTGATTTCCTGTTATCTTGTTTTGAAGTCCTGTATCACTTTCATTGTTCTGTGCTGATTGGCTTTATTCTGTTTTGTTTGGTTTGGTTTTATTCTCTTTAAAATAAAAAAGAAAGTAAATGGATGGGAAAAGATGAACAATAAACAAACCAAGATCTAAGAGGAATAAAAACATATATTCACACAAATATTTGTATATTGATACTCAGAACCTTTATTCACCATAGAGAAAATAGAAATGACAGAAATGCCCTGTAAATGGTTAAATGAAATCTGACACTGATGAAATACAGTACTCTTCAACAGTTGAAAAAGCTACTTTTGTCAGGCCTGGTGGCGCACGCCTGTAATCCCAGCACTTGGGAGGTGGAGACAGGAGGATTGTTGTGAGTTTGAGACCAGCCTGGGCTACAAAGTGAGCTCAGAGGCCAGCCTGAATGGCATAGTGAGACCCTGTCTCAAAAAGACAAGGGCCGGGGATCTAGCTCAGTGGTCTAAGCGCCTACCTGGCAAGTGCAAGGTTGTGAGTTCAATACCAAACAAAACAAAACAAAGCCTACTTTTTTGGGGTCTTTTTTGAGGCAGGGTTTCACTATATGGTTCAGGCTGGCCTCCAACTCACAGTGATCCATCTGCCTCAGTCTCCCAAGTGCTGGAATTACAGACATGTGTCACTGTGCCTGGCTAAAAAAACCCTACTCTTATAAACAGGGATGAATCTCAAAATCTGAATGAAAACAGCTAGACATAAAGGAAATATATATTACATGACTCCATTTACAAAAAATGCAAACTAATCTACAGATGAAAAGTTTATCAGTGGTTCATGCTGGTGATGGAGGGAGGGATGGAATATACAGGAACAGGAGGAATCCTTTGGGGATGATAGAAATATTTTGCATCTTGATCATGCTAATAATTTGTGGACACACACCACTATCAAAACTCATAGAAATTCCAGCACTCAGGAGGCTGAGGCAGGAGGATCGCTGTGAGTTCAAGGCCAGCTTGGGCCACAAAGTGAGCTCAAGGCCAGCCTGAGCTGCATAGTGAAGCCCTGTGTCAAAAAGATCACACACAAACTCACTGAATTGTACTATCTAGATACAACTTCTGGTGTATGACTTATTTCCAATTAAGATGGTGAGGAAAAATTTTAAAACCCCAAATTGCAGTAACTTTAGATTTTCTGCTGAACTTTAAAGTATTTAATTATAAACCAGAATAGTTGCTATTTTTCTGAGACCATGACTTCTGTTAATGAAATAAACAAAGGTCTCTCTGTGTTAAAAATCTTCAGTTAATAAACACAATATTTTAGTTTTAATATCACAGGGAAATGACTAATGCAGTTATCAAAGACAAGCTCAATGCACTGCTGTGTTTTCTGGTCCATTGTCTAATGTACTAAAAGGGGGAAAATCAACATCTGGAATTTGACAATTGTACTGAAGCATAGAAGGGACTCCTCCCTCCCGCCCCCCTTTCTCTCTGGAATCCTTTAAGAAGCAGTGAATCTTTTATCTTCTTTGTTTTGCCTGTTAACATTTGGCGTTGCCTGAGAACACATATGGATAAAACGCCTTTCCAAAGGAGTTTGACATCGATCCCTGACAAACTCTAAGAGGAAATATTAAACAGATGGATTGTGAGCACTTAGAAAGGGAACCTGATATCCTTGTGTACATGGCTGAGAAATGTAGGCTGGTAGACAACATCGTTAGGTTGATTTGTAACTGGCTGAAAGACTTATATACCCAGTGAGTGCAGACTGCTGTCGTCCTGGACAGGTGCCCTCTGGATGCCAAAGTATACTGATTAGAGTGGTCTTTTTAGTTTCAGTGTATTTATTACTTAGCCATTCTTTAGATAGCTATTATAAAATTTTTATTACAGGCAAATGAAGACATGCAATGTGTATGTAAGTTATGAAGCACAACAACAACATGGACACATGAGAATTCTTTTTTTCAATTTAAAATGCAGAATTATTGTCAATACCACTAAGATATCTGTATGGTTTCCCTGATTTCCTCTGGAGGAAACCGCTGCACTGCATTTTGTTTTTTACCATTACTTTTAAAAGCAGTTTTGTTATCTTAAGTAACACTTTACTTAGTTTTGCTTGAGGATTTTTTTTTTGTTGTTGTTGTTTGTTTATTTTGGTCTTTTTGAGATAGGGTTTCGTTATGCCGTTCAGACTGGCCTTGAGCTCACTTTGTAGCCTGGGCTGGCCTTGAACTCACAGCAATCCTCCTGCCTTAGCCTCCCAAAGTGCTGGGATTACAGATGAATGCCAAATCTGTTTGAGATTTTTAAAGAAGTTTTATCTTGTGTATATATATAACTTTGGTTATCTTCTTTCTTTTCAATATTGAGAGAATCAATCCATATTGTTATATGTAGCTGTGGCTCATTTATTTATTTTCAAAATTCTTAATTTTAATATAGTGATACTTACCAATATTTTATTTTATGGTTAGCATCTCACTTAGGAAATCTTTCTTTCTCCCCTCCACCCCTGG
>RJWT010034010.1:0-13778 GCA_004365215.1 Cuniculus paca
CCCACAGCACGAATCTCTAACGGTGGTCGAAGTCTTGAAAAAGAGTGCCTTACCATTTTAACAAGTGTCAGAATAATTTTTCTTATAATCTCCTTGAGGTGCCTTTGGATGTGTACTTTTAAAGTGAGAGCTCATCCAAAAAAACCCTTCTTAGCCTCAAAATCAAATGTCTTTCTCAGGATCACTCCCTCACATCCCTTACCTAATAATAGGTAAAATCAGAGAACCTGAAGATTATTGTTAACTAATCTCAATCAGTTAGGAAGACGACATGCGTCCAAGAAGAGATGAGGGTGAGGGGAGAAAAAAAAAAAAAGCACAGCGTCTGCCTGGCAAGTGCAAGGTCCTGAGTTTGATCCCCAGTACCAAAAACAAAAAACAAAAACAAAACAATCAGAAGAGACAAAAGCGTACCTGAGGTCCAGAGAATTTAAATGATTTCAGAAACGTTAAAAGTTTTTTTAAAAAATTTAAAGTAAAACCATGACTCTTACTAGATATAAAAGAATCTGTTGAATGTTTTTATATAATTCATGTAACTGGAACCAATAAAATAGTTCAGAGGAGAACTCCAGCTACCACACATTTATAGTCAGATAAATACTGAAATGATCTACAAACAGGCAAAACTGGAAAAGCTGGTCCGTATCTGCTAGACAATAAACTATTGAATTCTGCAGAGCAAATTTTTGTTTTCAATGGGAGTGATTATTTGCTTTACTATGTTTTCTACAAGTTAACTTTATAGTTATGAAATAACCTACTCTAAAGCAAGCAAAGGAACATCTCTGTTGAATTAATCCCCAAAGCTCCCAGCATTCCTTTGAAATAATATCCAAATAATGTCTTTAGCCCATTTCATATCTTGCAGCTTTTCCTTATGAAGTCAAAAGGCAGTGACAAAGCATCCAAAAAAAGAAAAAAGAAAAAAAATCACTGACAAAAAGGATAGATCTAAATAGTGTTAAGATGGTCAGGGTCAGTGGTTAGGATCATGGGCTCTAAAGACAGATCCCTCAGATCCCAGCTTTGCTGCATATGACTGAATTACATTGGGCAATCTTACTAAATCCTGTGCCTCAGTTTCCTCTTCTACACAGCCAAGTTATTAATTGGCAAGGAGTTAGTAAAATGAAGGCTGTTATTGTTATACTTCTTTGGAGCCTGTAGCCATGAAAGCTTGCCTATCTTTACTCTAAAAACTGATGGTGGAATGCCAGAACTTTTTGAAAAATCACAACTAAGATGAACATAATTTGCCCAAGTTTCCTATTATCTCACTAGTCTAACCAGCACTGCTTTGTCCGTCAGAGTCAGATTCAAGTGTAGACAGTTCTGAACCTTCAAGGGGAGCTCTGGGGAAAAGGAGCAGAAACTTTGCTGGAATTAGAAGCATGAGCCACCATTCCCAGTTTACAATTTCTTTAATAGTTCCTAAATTGACTGGAGTGGTATAATTATGTATAATAAATAGTATGCTGGTGAAAACTGACTTTGAGTAGCCAAGGTCTAACTTTCCATGATCTAACTACCATTCATTTGTCTCTCCTGGATCTGCTTGCCTAATGTTTAAATAATCAGTTCTTCCCCTACTTTTATGAAAATTGCCTTTTTTCCCTTTTCACCATCCCTGCTTCCTTCACCTTCACATTTCCATCAGCCATGCTCAAGGTTTCATGATTTCAAGGACAACCATAAATATCCGCTTCCATTAGGAATCTCTGGTTAGAGAGTACAATCGAATTTAACATTTATTTCGTTTATATAGGGACTCCTATCCGTAAAATAGGGATATATGTCTTTAGATGAGTCCTTGTGGCTTTTACTATGGCTGTGGTTGGTTAGATTCATTTTGTAAAGCTTTTTCATTGGCACCATTTGAATATAACTTTTGAATCGCACAGGAGCAATCACATGATATAAAGTAGAGCCAGCAAGATCAGGATTTGGATCTCAGTTCAAATGACAATGACAAGATTCTTCAGCTCCCTGAGCTTCAGTTACCTCACCTGCAGAGCAGAAATCCTAATGCTTGCCTCTCAGTATTGTTAAGATTACAGTAGCTGTAGCTACTATATTAGGTGGTCAGTAAACATTTGTTAAACTGATTAAAATAGAAAGAATGTAAAGAAGTATAAGGAAAAGACCCGTGTAGTTTTTCCTAAGGGCAATGAAAGTTGTTTGATGATGGATGCAAAATTCCTTTTAGAGTCAAATTACAGGAGCAAAGGTTGGCCCCTCCTTCTGCGAAGGAGGCCAGGGTGGGGCTTAATGAGGAAGTGGCTTTCTTTCCCTGTCCCTGGCCTCAGCCTTAGTCTAAACCTGAGGAAGGGACAGCCTGGGGCTATAAGTCACAGAAACCTTTCTAAGTGAGAAGACCAGAAGACCTGTGGGAAGTTTCCTCTCTGGCTTCAAGTTTCGGTGAAGACACTAAGGTACAGAAATAGCCACCTGCCACCTGACCTGAAGAAGAAGCCAGTGACAGCCTCAAACAGGTAACCCAGGTGGCAGTAGGCGCCTTCACAGCTTTCGGTAGGACACAGTTAGGCTTCTGTCCTGATTGCCCAAAGAAGGCAGCCTAACTCAGGGAGCCATTGACTGGGCTTATTACAAAGTTCTTGGCAGTCAGTCTCAGGATACAAAGGACACTGAGAAGCTAGTTAACTGGAGTTTCCAGGGAAGGGGAAGAAAATGGATATGAAGGTTTCTTTCATTTCTCTTTTTGTCACAGAGAGATTTGGATAGGTCAGTAAAGAATATACAACTGGCCCAGTTCTTTTTAGCATTGTGTGGTCCTCTCTCAGTACCTATAGAACAAGATGTGACAACACAACAGCCCATCAGTGGCCAGGTGCCTCTGCCTACCTGGAGACCATGCAGATGCTGGCCCCTCTGCTAGAGCAGGGATGGAGGCCCAAGGTGGGGATCCCTGAGCTTTCTCAGAGGCCTGAGCACCTGGCAGGAACAGGGGTGCTCAACCAAGTCCTGGCAGACCCAGTGGGAACTTCCTTGAATGCTAGACCCAGGTAAAAGCAGAGAGCTACCTTGCAACCCTCAAAGCCAGCTCCTTTTCACAGTCAGAGCCTTAGCTCTTCTATTATGACAAATAGAGGAGTTCAGGTTCTACTGGGGGAAATTAAGGCTCTGTATACCATTCTTCATTTCCCCTTAAGGCTGAAAGAGCATGTCACACTCGGAGATGACAGACAGGGCAGAGAGAATAAAGGCACAGAGAGGGCTAGAGTGAGAAGAGAAGAAGACAGACAACCCCGTGGGCAGAGGAGTCCAGGGAGCTGAAGGTGACAGAACAGAGTTTGGGATTTAGCCTAGAAACCTCTGTCCAGGAGAAACATCCACACCCAGAAGCTCAGAAGTCCTGGGTGAGCTGAAGTCAGCTCTTTTAGTGGGCCTATCACCAAAGGGTTCTCCATGATCCTCGCTTCAGGGACAGGCAGAGGTGACAAGGACCAAGTGTTGGTTCCAACTGCAGCAGAATTTAGACACTGGGTCATGGCAGCCTCTGTATGTGGAAACATGAATTCGCCCTGTTGTTAGTTCCTGTGTGCCTCCCCGTTACCTCCCTTGGGAAGGGAAGTAAAATCTCACCCCACAAAGGACTCCATAGAACGAGAAAAATCCCAGTGTGTGGCGATCCCTGGAGTGTAGGTGCTCGCTGCAGGTAGACCTTCCAGGGAAACTCAGCTCAGGGCCCTGCAGCTAGGTTCCCAAAGGACACGCAGGGGGGATGCCTGGAGGACTTAGCCCATTGCAGCTTGGAGCCCCAGCAAAAGAAGCTGTACAACCTTGCCTCTGGGAGGGTAGTTCTGTGACAGATAAGGAGAAAGAATGTAAATGTAGACTGGTAAGAAGAGGGTTGGATCCGAGTCACTGACCTAGAGTAAACTTCATAGGTCTTATAGAACTATGAGCTAAACTCTCCTAACTCCAGGTTCCGAACCAAGCCTCAAGGCCTCCGTAAGCAGCATGTTTATAGTTCACATTTCTATGGAACCAGAAGTTAGACTTCTTAAGGTAAAATGTCAGTAGGAATTGCTGACAGGAGATGGGTACAAAGAAGTGTGAGAAATTCCTTCACACAGTATGGCTTAAAAGGAAAACCTGGCAATCGACTTAACAGTAGCTTTCCCTTAATTTATAATGAGGCTCACTAAGAAGGAAAGCTGTTCAATGCATTGTGTCGTTACTAATACCTTCACGTCTCCCTCTGTTTCCTTCACCACACGCACCAAGGCTCTTGCGACCGCATCCCATCCTTCCTTCCTCACAGGCGGCCATGTCCTGAGCATTCCCTCCTGTCCTTTTCGCTTCCCTCTCACGCTCCGCATTGCTTGTTGGGTGGACCGTGCCTCAGTTCCTTTCTAGGCAGAGAGCAAAAGTTCCTTCTACAAAGTGGAAGGACTTGGTGCTCCATCTTGACCAAGGTGGTTTTCCCACTTTGTTACTCCTGAAGCAGCATTTAGCAAACCTGTTTCTCAAAGAAGTCGGCCCCTTCCTCTCTCCAACAGCACGCATGCACAGAAACCCAATTTTAAAGGCTTCACACTATGTTATAAGGTTTGGTTTGGGTTTTTAACTTACATGGAAAATCTCTTCAGAAGCATAGCAGTACCAGCTCCCCCTCCTTCCTCAAGACACTCTTCCTGCAGGTCCTGGGTATGCTTCCTGCCTGCTGTGTTCAGAGCTGCCAATTTAGAAGGAAGCTTCCTACTAAGAACCTCATGCATCTTCCCCTGAGAAATCCCAGCTCTGGTCTCTCTCTGGACTCCGCCGCTTCCACATCATCCCAGCTGCCGATCATTGTGACCTCTGAGCCCGCAGCAGCTGCACTGTTTTTGGCTGAGGCCACTGCTTGTCTCAAGTCCCTCAGCCTCAACCCTCTGTCCTCTTCACCGCCCCCCTCCCCTCAGGTTTGAGACTTTCTCAGCAACATCTTTCATTCCCAGGTTTGCCAGATTTAGCAAAGCAAAATACAGGCTAACCCAGTTAAGTGTGAATTTCAGAAAAACCATGTATTTTTTAAGTTTATATTTTTATTTGTGGCATACTAAAATTTATTCATATTTATTTGTTGAAGTCAAATTCAGGGCCGGGGATCTAGCTCAGTGGCCTAAGCGCCTGCCTGGCAAGCATGAGGTTATGAGTTCAATCCCTGGTGCCGCAAAAAAAAAAAAAAAAAAAAAAAGAGAGAAATCAAACTCAACCATTGTCCATTATTGCATCTGGCAGCTCTATAATCATTCACTCATCAAATATTTACTGAGTACCTCCTGTGTCAAGGATTGATGTTAGGAGAGACATCTAAAGTCCCTGTCTTATTTTACAGTGTATATATTTTTATCATATATTCGTGCACAGTAAGTAGACCCGACAAATATACACTTTTGTTGGCAAGCAGTTTGGTTCGCAAACAGAAACATTTGGCAAAATTTTTTTTTTGTTTACAAACTCTTCATTGGGTGACAAATGCAACCATGGCCACCATTCCCACACAAACACAAATGTGGCCATTTTTCCAAAGTTGCAGAACAAATTAAGTTCATGAACCGTGGTACCATTGTATATTTTTCAACACAAATACAGAGTCTGCCAATAAAAAAATGTATACATCAGGAAAAGAAACTTGTATAAATATTTTAATAACAAATTTATTGCAACATCATGATACTGAGATACAAGTCAACTTTTGCCTCCACAATTACAAGAGATACTCAAAGTGGTAGCCATTAGCTTCTAGACATTTATCAGTATGGTGAACTGCTGAAGTGTACACATTTTTTTTTGGTGGACTCTGTATTACTGCACTTAGCAAGATCATCTATATTCTTCAATAGCCTCTAAAATGCATATTTCAGACATCCCCTATTATTTCAAAAACATCTACATCTTTGTATCATAAATAGGCCTGAATCGTTTTTATTCTGTACAAGAATTAAACCCAGGGTCTTGCTCACACAAAGCAAGTGCTGTACCACTGAGCTATGACCAGCCCCACTATGTTTGAATTTAGCTCTAAAGGAGTCTAACCCATTGCACTGATGTCTTTAAGTCTCTTTTAATCTGCAGCAGATCCCCTCTTCATCTGTGGGTGTGCGTGCGCACATGTGTGTCCACGCTATTTGTTGAGGAAACTAGCTCTTTCATCTTGTACATTTACCATATCCTAATTTTACATGGTTGCCTCCAAGCCACTAGCTATTCATCTATCTCCTGTATTTTCTGTAAACTATAGCTAGATCTAGAGGCTTGATTAGATTCATGTCTAAATGTTTTGCACTACATAATGGTCAGGACGATTGGTCATTGGGTCCAAGTGCCATTGATCTGATCCAGGTTTTGTCCTGTACATTTTTAAGGGATTATTTGGTTGTTAGATGGAGCCTGGGTTGGAAGAAGGGCAGGAGAAGCATCACGCCATGGCCCAGGTCAGAGATGATGGTACTCTGCTACAGGGAAGTAGAGTTTAGCAACACACAATGTGTGATAGAGGTAAATAGACAGAACATTGCTGGGGGCTACATAAACAGGAGGACTTGAAGATTCATGAGAAAGACAGGGTAGGGTTGGGGAGACCAGATGGGACTGGATGGACTTGGTGACTGAGGGGTAGGGCAGAGGCAGAAAAGCTAGAAGCAGCATGATCCCTGAGATGTTAGAGAGATTCCTGACAAAGTCAAAGTTCACTTTGTGCAAATGAGGTAAGACAGATCTGTTGAAATGCTAGCATAAAACAGAAATGGGAAGACACAGAAAAGGAAGAGGAAGAATCAAGACCAAGAGTGTGATCATCTCATCCTCCTCAAGTGTCTGCTTATACTCTGTTATCCGAGGCAGGCTTGTGGGGCTTGAGAGGAGTTGTAGGAATGTCTGCATGTGTGGTAAATGTGTGTTGTGTTTGTGACTCTTCCCACTACTGCCCTGGGAGTCTGTTTCTGCCCCTCCATCCTCACCTAATTTTTGGCACAGCTCTTTGAAGCTCCCCATTCCCTTCCATCAAAATCTCCATAGCCAAGGTCCAGCACTTTCTCACAGGCTGGTCAGAGAGCCAAGCCAGTCCTCAGCTGGATAGCCTCTGCATGAGCCAGCATGAGCCTCTTCTGTATGAGGAAGGAAGCCACAAGGGGAACAGTAGTCACTGGGCAGGACAATTTCAGTGCCTGCAACTCCTTCAGATAGCAGACCCAGAGGGAAATTAGAGGCTATCCTGTCTGTAGGTGAACCAGTGATCAAAGACATTGAGTGACATACCCAGGCATATGGCGAGGTGGAAGTTGTATGACCCTGGCCCTGCATCTTGAAGGCACCTACTCAGTTTATCTGTACCACTTCATACCATCTTCAGTTACTATCCCATTTCTTTATAGGTTGGTTCTGGTATGACAGGGACAATGGAAAGAAAAGGAGAAACTTGCCTGTCTACCCCCTTACTATCACTACAGCTTATTACCATACCAACTTTTATGCCAAAAGACCAGTAAGAGAAGGGTACACGATTGAGAGTCATGCCAGGGCCAGGGCCTGTTGTACAGAGTTGTACAGTCATGTGTCACATAATAAGGTTTCAGTCAACAATGGAGACCAGATACAAGGGTGATTCTATAAGATTTTATCTGCTAGTGATGTCATAGTCCTCTTAGTTTGTGTAAATACACACTGTTTGCACAGTGATGAAATTGCCTAGCCAGATGTCAAATGTGCTTGTAATTCCAGCAGTTTTGGAGGGTCACAAGTTTAAGCCCAGTCTTGGGGACTTAGCAAAACTGTCTCAACATTTTAAAAAATTTTCAAGAGAGTGTGGGATGTCATTCAACATAAAGGCCTTGAGTTAAATCCCTAATACTGCCAAAAAGAAAAGTAAATTGCCAATCAATAGACTTCTCAAAATGTGTCCGTCATTAATTGATGCATCTAGGATCACAGGAGAATAATACACAGCTGCGAGCAAGGTTCTGTGCCAAGACTTCTCAGGCAGTGATTTGTAACCCCAACATATTTCTGAAAGATGACTCTATGATTCACAATTTATCTACAGGGGGCTCAAGTTCAGAAAGGTAAGGTAACCTGCTCAAGGTCACAAAACTAGTGATTAGCACAGCCAGTTAGCTGAGCAGCCCAAGTCGTTTTCAAGCACGTCCAATGACTAAGAATCTTTAATCCAGTGAGAGCTAGCAAGTCTGGGTTTTATAGCATCTGAGATTAAAAAAAAGAAATTGTAGTCCTTAATGTACAACTGAAGAAAACAAAGTAGGTTATTAGCAAAGAGAAATATTTTCCTAGCAGGAAACCAGAAAGGGAGTTATTTTATGAAAGCATAAGCAAGCAAAATTGAACAAAATCTGTTTGTTACATAAACACAATTATTTAGATGGGAATCGAGATGAAACACTTCCACCCTTCCATGTTAGGGCTTGTGCTAATCCTTCTGAATCACGCCTGTGATAATATCACCCTCCCGACAGGTCATGGAAAAGCTCTCCCTCGCTTCCATCAGTGCTTTTTAAATGTATAAAATAATAATACATTATTATTAGCTCAGGGTGGATGTAGCCCTAGGTTCCTCCCTGGCACCATAACAATAACAGGATGCTTTTATCAGATGAAATCTTACCTGCAAAACAGAAGCAAACCTGGAGAAGCTAAGGCAGAAGGTACAGGACAAAGACAGAGGGAGGACACCATCAGGGATTCAGACATTTCTCCTCCTTTGTGCATTCACCCTCCCCATAGACTCAGACTGATTGATATGAGAAGATTCAAAGCTCTTAGCCTGATATTCAGAGGCCCCCATGGTCTAGCTCCACTGCCATTTAATACCACCGCCCCCCACTATTCTGGAGCCCTGGCTATCCTCAAATGCTTGCACTATAGTAGTGGTGGCAAACCTATGGCACATGTGCCAAAGCCACTATTTGTTATCATTGAAAGCTCTAAGAGGTTTGCCATCGCTGCACTATAGTATAATGTACAAGTCCTAAACCAGGCATGGTGGGGCATTAGGAAGCCGAGGCAGGAGAATTGTAAGTTTGAGACCAGCCTGGGCAACTTAGTGAGTTCAAAGTCATCCTGCACTACATAGTGAGACCCTGTCTCAAAAAGAAATCAAACAAAATGAGACAGAAAAAACACATCCTAAAGTCACCCAAAGTCTACACTCAGACCATTCAGTATTCAGTTCTTAGTCTGAATAACTATGCACCTGCCTAAACCTCTGTCCTTCCAAAAGCCTTCACTCATCATCCCTGTCCCAGGTAACTTGTCTCTGTCCCACATCTCTGTACCTGGCTATTTGCATCTCCATTACAGCTCTTTGCTCATTCTCCTCTTTGGAGTTATTTACACTCATGTCTCTTCCTATTCCAGGAAGACCCTGGATTTTCTACCTCTGGTTGCCCTGGAAAATAGAACAGGTGCTCCATAGATGTGTGCTGAGTGCTTATCCTGCCTCTCCTAGCCTAGAAAGCCTAAGGGTCTGCATACAGAGAAAGATACCTGTGAATCTTGTTGCTACAGGTCCATCATGTGCAGCACCAGCGTGTGTGACCTGGAAGACGTGCCCCTGGACGACGATGACCCAGACAGCATAGAATTCAAAATCCTTGCATTCTATGCCAAACACCATGTCTTCAAGAACCCCCCTGCTGTCTTCTCACCCAAGATGCTGAGAACAAGAAGCTTGTCCCAGCAAGGGCTGGGAAATTTGTCAGCTGAGTCACGGACACAGGTGTCATGGCCTTACAGAGATTCCTCATCCAGTGAGAAGCACATAAACCTGGGCAAGAAAAAGTATTCTTGGCGAGCACTGTTTGGAGTAACAGAGAAGGAGGAAGAACCACAGAGCTCACTAAGGGAGTTTCATCTTCAGGGACCAGTGGAGCTTCAGGGTGGACGCCACAATCAGCAGTGGTCCAGGTCCCTTTCCAACGTGGCACAGCGTGTGGAAAATGAAGGTAGGCTTGGGAATTCTTCCTCTTGCACCCCCAAATCTTTCCCATCACTGTGTGCACGGCACTTCCTCTCTGCTGTCCTTTAAACAAAGGCCTTAGACGGGGCACTCGTTTGCCTTGGCTTTCCAAGTGGTTAGTGTTCTGAAATAATCACCCTGCTTTTCTGAAGACTATGCAGAAGGAGAGCAGGTGGCAGTGAAGGTGGACTTGGTTTTCTGGCTCCGCTGTCTATCAATAAGCTTGCTGCCCACGTTCTTGGCCCTCCCTGCCAGAGAGCCACAGAGAGGGCAGAGGCCGCCTCTCTTCCTGAGGCAGCTGACCTCTTGGCCCGTGTACTTTGTTTCCTTGTGTACATTAGGAGTGTCCTGCCTCTTAAGGTTGGTGGAAAGACTAGATGTATACAAAAATACTTTTAAAGATACAAGCTCCACTGAAAAAATCAACTGAGAAGCAGCGAGAAAACTTTTCCTTACTGGGACAAAACCAATTGTATTGAAGATGCTTCATGGAGGGCTTCATCATTATGAGTGCAACTTAATCCATGACCTCTGCAGAAGCATCTTCTCCCCAACAAGGCCAGGCCCCTCCTGCTGGGTGTGATTGGCCCGGGTAACTTGCTGATAACCCGTCAACAGGTGGCAGTAATGGCTCAATTTTAGAATGCCCTACCACCCCGGTTTTCTTAGAGAATGGGCCCACTTGCGGACAGTTGTAAACCATTCGCTGTGATCAAGGAAACGCCCGTTCCCACTAGCTGGAGACATTTAGACCGAGGGATCATAGGTGGGGGGCCTTTTGCACAGGTAACAGGAGGCAGCGAGAGACCCACGGGAGAGTGGAAAGAGGACTGGCCAAGGGCAGCACAGCAGGGAGCTGAGAACCAGAGGACACAGAGGTCTTCATTGGAGCTGCGTTTAACCTTGCCAGGGGTGTCTGCTCTCCAAGCTCAGGGGATGGCAACGCTGACTCTGGAGTGAAGGGAGCAGATCCCTGTGTCCCCCTCCTCCAGCCTCACCACTCCCAGCACAGGGACAGGAAGGTCCTCCTGGGTGTGCATAGGATGCGGGAGAGGGGTGGCAGTCTTTGTTCCCTCAGCAGGCAGAACAGCCTTAAATAGACTTCGCTTTGTGGCCTGCTGTGTGGACTGTGCTGGGAGAAATGAGGTATTTACCAGCCTTTTTCCTGGCTTCTCCGAGACAAATGACATCTGCGTTTAGACATTTACTGAAGTATCACTTGACCTTTTTTTTCTTTTTTCTAAAATTATTTAGAAAATAATGGTAGGAGTGGTGTGGGAGGTGAAGAAAGCTAAACTTTATGTGTGATGGGAAGTATAAGATTAAATTAGAGACAGGTTTATTTGCAGACTAGTCTCTGAGGCTGAATACTATGCATACAACTATAATAGAGTTATGCATACACACACACGGGAGGTAGTCGCTTACATTCTAAGGTGACTCCTGGGATTCCAGCCATCATATGTGCGTTTTATGCAGGAAGAAAAGGGAAGGCCAGAGGGTGCCTTCTTTCTACATGATTCAGCTCGCTTTTAAAGTACTTTCTTAAAGAGCTCACAACTTCTTCTACATATGTATCTCATTAGATACACGTATAGAAACTTCTCTTTGAAAAGTAGAAATGATTGCCTCCTAAGGCTTCCTTATCTTCCTTCTCACAGTTCTCATCCCTTTCTTGCTGAATTGGTTAATTATGTGGTTCTTCTGGTAATTGTGTTGGTTTTACATTGGGTGTGACCCAAAGGAGCCTCATAGTCCATTTCTTTGTTGCCATATAATAGCCAGAGTTTAGCAGAGGGTTTCCCATGGGTGCTGTTCAGGAGAGGCCACAACTTAGCCTCTCATTTCCAGGATTCAGATACCAGGCTTCCATTGGGAACTGCGAGGCCGTGACCCAGTAGGAGGCTTTAAGATATAAGAGAAAAGATGTTAATACCAGTCTTAGAGGATACTAACTCACGTCCTTTGCTGCTAATCTTGTGTCTCCACAGCCATGATCCACAATATATGGAAAGCTAAGGTTAAGAAGATTAGGTTCAGCAAGATACGAGAGATGCAGGGAGGACAGGGAGAGGATGGAAAAAAAGAATTAGGATGTGTTATGTATATGTATCAAGTCACAAGGAATGTAAACATGTATTGCAAACACATACTAATAAAAATAAAAAAGGTAACAAAGGAAAATCTAAACAGCTATGGCTTAAATAAACAGAGGTTTATTTTTTCTCTCTCAAACATGAAGGCCAAAGTATGGTAAGCCAAGTGTGATGTGGAAGCTTCAAAATCAACAGGTATTGCTAGGAATTCTGCTATCCCTCAGTTGGTGGCATCCAAACTCAGTCACTCTGTGTACCCTACATGAATGCTTTTCAGTAGACATGGAGGAAAGAGACATGGAGACACCTTAAGAGCAAGGCCAGTAGGTGTTTATTTGGTAATGAATTTGGGAGGTAATTATGGCCAGAGAGCAGGGATATTTCTCTTTCCCCAGTGATGAACCCCCAAATGTTTGTCAATCTATTGAATGTTCTCCTATCACATAGGGGACAGCTCTTCATGGTACAAAAGGTCTCCCAAAAAAGAATAAAAATATAATGAGCATTTCCTCAAGCAAAGGACTAAGCATTCCCTTTTGTGATTCTTCCCTTACAAAGGGAAAATGGGACCCTCATTTTGCAAGGGGAGGGTACAGAAAGGCACTCGTTTCAAGGTGAAAACAAACATTCCTCTGTATACTACTCCTACATCCCAGCAACTGCCAGTCCTCTCTGAAGAACCCACACACACACTCCCGAGTCATCTCCTCATCCTGGGGTGTCCTCATTACTTTAGGCAGCTGTGCATACCAATAAGGCAGACACAGTTCTGGGCAGGACCTCTCAGTGTCATTTTGTCTTGTTTCAGCTGTGGACCCCAGAGTTGCTTCCATTGCCAACCGAGTGTCTGAAATCGTTTACTCCTGGCCACCACTAGAAGAGACCCAGGGAAGCCACTTCAAGTTCAAAGATAATTTTATATCACAGAGTTCCAAAATCCAGTTTGAAAGCTCTGAAGCTAGAGCTGCAACTTCTAAGAAAGGTAAACCTTCCTTCCCAGTGTTTGTGTTGGGTGGAACATGTGACGCAGAGGCGTATGGGTATTTGTGTATTTATTTATTCAGCTCAGGACTCTGCAACCTAAGAGTCTCCCCAACCCTGACCTCAACACACTGGAGGCCCTGGGCTCTGCATGAGACACCAACCCACGGCACAGGGCTGTACCAGAGATTCACCCCACATATCTCACTCACCACTAAGCCAAAAGTCTCCTGTGAAGGGGGAGGAGGGCACACAAAGCCTGCAGTCCAGCTTGTCCTGGGGAGAGGAATGGAGTCCTAGATTCGATCATGTTATTAATGGCTCTGTACCAGTTTGCACTGGATAGACTTGGAGAATCAACTCGGGGAAATACTGCTTGGGGCTCCTGTGAAACAGCAGGGGGGTGTCAAAACACCAGGACTGGTGCAGAACATGAAGCAGAACTGAGTATCAATGACCAGACTGTCAGGTGTCACCAAAACCGTAGCAATAGCTGGGACTGTAGATCTTAGCAGGCTGGTGGGTACACGAGGTCCCGAGGGAGGAGTTGAGAGCGGCAGGACCTAGTGCCACAAGACAAGAAGCTCGCCCTGACATTCCTCCCTGTGGTTCTTTCCGCAAACTCCAGTAGAGGATATGAAATAGAAGTGGCTCTTAGGTTTGCAGAACCCTAAAGGACAAAGCAGAAGTTTGCCCTGCAAAGCCATTAGTGTCTGCTGATC
>RJWT010034011.1:0-13768 GCA_004365215.1 Cuniculus paca
TGCAGGACCCCAGTTAGGGGCCACCAGTCCTGGTGCTGCCTCGCCTCCTCCCTGCTGAGGCCCCTGCTCTACACGTCTCAGGACTATGAGGACCCCAACCCCAGGGCCTCCTGCCCATCTCCCACCTGTCCCTTCCTGGGCTGCATCTCTCCCTGACCTCTGTGGTGACCCCCACCTCCTCTGTCTGTGTCTCCTTTGCCTCCTCGTACCACTGCTCCTTGAGCCTCCCCGGGGTCACCTGCCTGTCCCGTCTCTTCCTCTTTCTTCTATCCATCACCAGTTCCTTCTCTGCCTGTCCCTTTCCATCACCACTACCGCCATCTTGGTGGGGGCCTGCATCCTCTCTCTCTCTGTCTCCCCACCTGTCCATGCCATCTCTCCACATGTCTCTGGGCCACCGCTTCCCTGTGTCTTGCTTCTCCCCACCCCCTACTTGGCCGTCTACATGTTCTTCCCCTTTCTCCACCTCTCTCCTCACCACCCTCCACCTTCAACACACCTCTCGCTGTGCCTGTATTTCCTTCACTCTGGTCTGTCCACCTTGGTATTTTACTTCCCCTTCACCCCCCAGCCTCTCCCCTCCTGTGGCTTCCTGCTCTCCAGCCCCTTCCTCTGAGCCCCCACCCCAATTTCACCAGTCCACCACCAAATCTACTCCACCCGGACAAGGTACCCTCTCCTGTCCACCCTGCCCCAGGGTCATCCTTCCCAGATTCCTTCCAGATTATAGCATCTTTCAAGGGCGGGTTCTTGTTAACAACTGTGGCCACTTCTCTGGCCAGAAAGGGGTGGAAAGGCAAGGGAGGCAGGAGTCCTGGCAGGGAAACAGGCAATAAAAGCGGAATGTCAGAAGAAGGCGGTGGGGGGCAGGGCCAGCTGCCCAGACCGGGGATAAAAGGCTCTGCTGACTCGACTAGGAAGCGACACCACCTCTACCTCCTTCACGCACCAGGCCAGAGGGACCTGAGCCTGCTCAGCATCCTCCCTCCAGGCCCTGCCTTTGCAGTGTCCAGCCTCTACCTCTGTCCCAGCTCCATGTCTCTGCGGATCTGGGTCTCTGCGTGAGTGGCTCTCTCACTGCCTCAGCCCCTGGCTGTCTTGTGGCTTCCTTGCCTCCCACTGTCTCTCTGCATCTCCCAACCCCAACCAGCCCCAGAATGCTCCTTCTGCTATCCGCACTCCAAATCCTGGCTATAGGTAAGAGAACAGTGGGGTGCGGGGCGATGGGCCCCTGGGGAGCACTGGCAAAAGACTGGGAGTGAGACTGCCCAGGGGCAGCCTGCAGAGAGAGAGAGGGAGAGGGAGAGGGTAGTCTGGGCTGGAGGCTGAAGGTCGAGTCCTGGAATTGGTAGGAAGTGGTGGAGTTAGGGGCAGAGGCCATGGCAGGGGATAAGTAAGGAATCGGGGGAAATCCCGAGGCCCTGCATGGGTCTGATCAGAACAGAGGACCACAGAGCTCTCCTTGAGCAGGTCAGAGAAGCAATAATACTGGAAACATGGGAAAATGGAGGAATGGCAAGCATGGCGGGGCGGTGGTGGCGCAGGATGGGTGGAGGAAGTCAGGATCAGATCACGGTGCGTGGTGTGCGAAGGTCGGGGAAGGACTGGAAGGGAAGTGAGGCCAGCAAGTACTCAGGGGGAGTGCAGTCCAGAGCTGTGGACACCATATTAGATGTCGTGAAGGTGACCTGAGGGAGAGGTCCAACAGCCCCCGCGTGCCTTAGGGCAACCATGGGGAACATGCTGCGTATGTTACACTGATGGGGAAGGAACAGGAGAGTGGCTGAAGGGTTAGACGGGAAGCAAGGTGCTGCGTCAGCTGGGCGTTCTGTTGGGTTGAGGAAAGAGTGTTTGCTCACCTGCTTTCCCTATCCCATCCCTGTCTACTCCTAGCCATGGCTCAGAGCCCAGGGGACGACAACAAGATAATCGGGGGCTATACCTGCGTCCAGAACTCCCAGCCCTGGCAGGTGGCTCTGCTGGCTGGAGCTGGGCATCAGTTGTTGTGTGGAGGGGTCCTGTTGTCTGACCAGTGGGTCATCACTGCTGCTCATTGTGCCCGCCCGTGAGTGTTCCCTTTGCTGTTTTAGGCCACGGGAGTTCTAGGCTCTACAGAACCCCGGAGCTCAGCTGAGAACCCAGAACCTTGTGTTGAACCCAGCATAGTAGCTAGCTCTTGGTTTGGGATCTAGAGAAGATCCTAGAGTGAAAGATATAGCTCAGCATATGGAATCCAGCCCATAAATCTTGAACTCAGTTTAGATTCTGAAAGCCAGTCATCACCTTGGAAGCCATAAGCTGGTTTAGAGTTTAACACATACCAGGAGATGCATCCACACTGAGACTTAGAGTAGCCCATTCCAGATTGGTGATAGAATTCAGGGCACAGTCTACATCTGGAAACTCAGAATACTACCTAGAACCCAGCGCCCAGATCAGAAAATATAGTCTGGACATAAATCCAGCACCGTTTTACAGCCAGAACCTGTGACTGTAACATTAGAGCCGAAACCTGGACCCCATTCCAGATCCCAGCCTTAATTCAAAATCTAGTCTACAACTCCTCTCAGAGAAGTCTAGAACCCAAACTCCAATCCAGAGTTTAAATGCCAGAATTCAGATGCTAATCCAAAGCCACATATGAACCCAGAGCCCCTCTGAGATTTTGGGCTCGAGCTTAGAATCCAGAGCCTAGGTTCAAAAGTCAAAATCCAGCCTAGAGCCCACCCAGTGCCTGTAGGCTAGATCTAATGCCACAATCTGAAGTTCAGTCTAGAACCTAGAGACTGGAGCTCAGCACAGACTCTAGAATATAAAGCCCAGGGGGAAATTACTCTAGATTCTTGGATTCACATCGTGACCTAGAGCTCCATCTGGAACCTTGAGCCCACCTAAGGTCAAAATCTCAGACCAGTCTAGAATCAAGAGCCCAGATTATAACCTGGCATTCAGTCTGAAACAGTCTGTCCTAGAAAGAAGATTCCAAACCTGTGTTTAGAACCGTGAGCCCATCCAGGTCGCAGATTGCAGGCCACTGTATGAAACTCAGACCATAAAGCCTTCATCAAGACCCCAGAGCTCAACCTAGAAAAGAACTCACAGAGGTGCCCAGGACTGATGAGCTAGGTCACATCTCCTGCTCGTGTGGACTCTTCCTCTACCCTGTCACCAGAAGCTCGCCTCGGAATCCAGAAGTCATGCCATAATCCACATGTGACCTAGAATGCTGAGGCTAGCCTAGGGTCAAAACGAAAATGGCTAGAGCCAGAGCCCAAGGCAGAATCAGATTGGAGCTGACTCCGCAATACCAATTCTGATTTAGGGCTGGAGCCATGACCTAGGGGTCTCATTTAGAACTCAAAGCTTAGAACTCTGGGCTCTGGAATTGAGTCAGGATTTCCAGCCATCACTTTATACCTAAGCAAAGAGCCAGAGCAGAGCCCCAGAAGGAGGGGCCCCAGGCAAGGCTGGGCCCAAAGGGGATGCAGGGGCCCCAGAGAAGGTGCAGGAGTGCAGAGAATGGTGTGCCTCAGCTGGGGGAGGAGGGCCGGACATGGGGAAAACGCATCACCAGAGGAAGGGGTTGGGGCTGGGAGGGGGCCCCAGGTCAGATTGTAAGCAGCATCACTCTTGGGGGCCATGGGCCAGGATCCTTTATGTCGCCCTGGGCAAGCACAACCTGAGGAGGTGGGAGGCCACCCAGCAGATGCTGCGCGTGCAGCGCCAGGTGCCACACCCCCGCTACAACGCCCGGACCCACGACAGCGACCTGATGCTGCTGCGGCTGAGGCAGCCAGCACGGCTTGGGAGGGCAGTGAGGCCCATCAGCCTGGCCCAGTCCTGCGCCAGCCCAGGGACGCCCTGCCACGTGTCCGGCTGGGGCACCACATCCAGCCCTATCGGTAAAGACAGCTAAATCCTGGAAGGAGGGGTCTGAACCCTGGGGGAGGAGACCCGGGCCTGGACCCGGGGTCTGAGGAAGGGGGCTGGGCCCCTGGGTCTTAAGGGAGGGCAGATCTGAGTCATGACCCCTGGTACTCCCCTCCTTCAGCCAGGTACCCCAATGCTCTGCAGTGCGTGAATATCAACATCATCTCGGATCAGCAGTGCCAGCAGGCCTATCCTAGTGCCATCACCGACGGCATGGTGTGTGCTGGAGTGCCCCAGGGTGGAAAGGACTCTTGTCAGGTGAGGCCAGGGCGGGAGCTGGGTCTTTGGTACCAAAGAGGCTGAGGAGCAGGAAAGCCGGTGAGATGGTTGGGAAAGGAAACCCCAGCAACGGGGAGAGTGACGGCTCTGTGCCCTTCGGACTTAATCCCTCCAGGCTTCAGTTCCCTGGCCTAAGGGAATAGCACTCCTTAGGGGTGGTAGAGTTGCATGCAGTGGTCCATGGCAAGGGCATGGAGTAGGGGAATTTGGAAAATGCACTCTGGAAAGCTGAGTGCATCTCTGAGAGAGTCAGAGAAGGGGAGAGATGAAAAGAGACACAAAGATGGGAGGAGCCTTGTGAGACCCCAGGGACAGAGGGCCTTCTGTCAGAGAGCACAGAGCCTGGGAGACAGACGAACCTCGCAGGGCCTGGTGGGAGGGGACCCAGGACCTTCTCCAGCCCAGGCTCAGAGCTGGGGATGATGGTGGTGTCTCCGCCCACCTCCCTCCCCGTCCACACCAGTGTCTCCATCTCTGTCCCTCCCCCTCCTCCTACTCAGGGTGACTCTGGGGGACCCCTTGTGTGTGGAGGACAGCTCCAGGGCCTGGTGTCCTGGGGGATGGAGCACTGCGCCCTGGCTGGCTACCCAGGGGTCTACACCAACCTGTGCAAGTACCGAAGCTGGATCCAGAGGACAATGCAGGGGCAGTGACCGTAGTCGCTGTTCATCAGTTGGCCCTTTGTGTGTCCCCAGCCCTCCTCCCTCAGACCCAGGGGTCCAGCCCTGCATCCTGACCCTCACTTCCAGCTCCACCCCCTTTCTCAGGGCAGTCATTCAGGTTTTCTCTCCTCACTCCCACGATGTCACCATCATTACTCAGGACCCCCTGGGGCACAGAGGGGTGCAGGTCAAGCACTACCCTGGCATCGCACCCATAAGACAATTCTCAAAACTCTTACTGTCTCTGAAAACCAAACGAATAACAATAAAAGCCTTGCGACCGCACACTCCACTCCTCTTTTCTCTTAGCTCCCTGGAGGGGCTGGTGCACAGTGGCCCCGGGTGTGGCTCCCAGGGTCCAGCAGCCCCCTCCGTCCATGGCCGGTGCCCCACGGTGGGACCTGGATCAGGGCCCCACACCGCCCAGCCTCCTCTCCTCTCCACTGAGCTTCAGGCAAGGAGCGGCTGTGTCCCTGCGGTCCCAGAGTGGCCTCGGGGGGAGGACGGCTGAGCTGGGAAGGCTTCTGTCTTATTCCTTTACTTCCGCCCTCCCTTCCCAGCTCCCCTCCCCACAGCCATGAGACACCAGTGGGCTTCCTTCCATGCATCCCGGGAAAACAGCCCCACTGAGTTGTTTCCACGGTGCGCGGGCCCGCTGTGTTAGGAATCTCACTCTCATTGCTACTTTCACAGCCAAGGAAAATTCCAGACAGGGATGGGTCTATTTATTGCAAATCTCCTAGGAGCTGGAGGGACTGCTGCGAACAATCATTTACAAGCCTGTGCCTATAATCCCAACACTGTGGGGAGCTGAGGCAGGAGGATCTCAGGTGGAATAGCTGGGTCAAATGGAATGTCTAGTTTTGTCCTTTTGAGGCATCTGCATAGTGATTTCAACAGCGGTTGGACCAGTTTATATTCCCACTAAGTATGAGAGGGTTTTTTTTCCCCATACCCTTGCTAGCACTTTTTATTATTTAATGTCTTGATGATGGCCACGGCTATTCTCCTTCTAGGTGGCGTCCCAAGAGTTAAAGACACCATATTACAGTGATCCATGCATGCCCACATTTATAGCAGCATAGCTCTAAATAGCTAAATCTTGAACGTGACCTATACACCCATCAGTAGATGAATAGGTAAAGAAATTGTATTTATAAACAATAGAGTACTACTCTGCAATCAAAAAGGATATGCTTGAGTCATTTGTAGGGAAATGGACACATTTTGAGACCCTAGTGTCAAGTGAAATAAATCAAACACACCAGCTTACCTATCAGATGGTTTACTCTTCTACGAGAAACTCAAATTTTAAATAAAGAACAAAATAAAATGTAGATAGTAGGAAGTAGGAGATAGATCTTTCTCAAATAGGAAGGGGACCAAGAGATGAGGGAAGGAAGAGAAAAGGAAACAGACAGAATTAAAGATGTGTTATACACATGCACCAACTCCACGCAAGGAATGTACGCATCATGCACTGCACATGTGCTAATAAAATAATTAAGTACAATATTTTTAAAAAGGAAGATCACAGGTTTGAACTCAACCTGGGAAATTTAGCAACTCAGCAAGACCCTGTCTCACAATAAAAATAAAACACAAAATAAAATTGGGGGTATAGCTCAGGGAGAAGGCCCTAAGTTCAGTTCCCAGGACCACACACCCACGCACGTGCACACACACAAAGAAAAAGAAAAGATTCAGTGTTCTACAGGATGAAACAGAAGAGCAAAAACCAAACATACAATTTAAAGGAAAGCAGAGGCCCCATGAGCAAAAAGGCTGTTGAACGTGGACTGGGTAGACCCGGGTACCCCAGGGCCAGCTCCCTGGAACTCACAAAACACATCCTGGCAAATTTTCAGGTGTTTTAAGAGCCACTTGCTAAATACAGGCACTATTAAAAATTAAACTCCTCAAACTTACAATTAAACGCTTTATTTTAACAATATAATCAATAAACCCATCCACCACGTGCCCGAGGCCAACCTGGGCTACACAGCGAGACCTTGTCTCAAACAAACCGAGCAGCCAGCAAATGAGCTGGCAGACACTACAAATGCCAACGATAGATGCTTCGCTTCCTGGAGGGTCACTGTTAAACCCTTACCAGCGCAACCCTGGATGCCTCTGCCGGGGGACAATGACCCATGGTCTCCGTGTCTGTCCCTAACTTCTGTACTTGGACACCACAGCGTTTGGATGTAGGAGGTTGTGTGGCCTCATGTCCTGTGGGGGACCCTCGGTACTGGAGCTCTTAGGCAGCAGGTGTGGGACCCGTGTCACGATAGCAGTACAAAAGGTTCCCACTGCCCTCCGGCTTCTGGGAGGCACCACCATAGTTTCTCAGGTGCGACATGTAAGTGACATTGCGCAGTATTTTCTTTCTGTATCTGGCTTATTCCACTTAATATGATGGTCTCCAGGACTGTCCATGTTGTCACTAATGAAGAGATGTCCCCTTTTCTCCTCCTCTTCTTCCTGTCCTCCTCCTTTTTATCTTCCTCTTTATCCTCCTCCACTTGCTTTTTGAGACAACATCTCACCGAGACTCTAATGGCCCAGGCTGGCTTTAAAATTGCAGTCCTCCTGCCTCAGCCACCCAGAGTGCTGGGGCTCCAGGCACGCCCCGCCCCGCCTGGCTCTTTCCTAAGGCTGAGTGATACTCCCCCACACACCTCCACCCATCCCTACTTCGACTCTTGCGACTTGCGACTTGCGCAGCGGTGAACGTGGGAATGCAGGTATCTCTTGGAGATACTGACTTGGTTTCCTTTGGATTCATACCCAGAGGTGGGACTGTCGAGTCATGTGGTAGCTCTATTTTTAATTCGCTGAGGAGCCTCCTTGTGCTTTCCATAATGACTATATTTATTTACATTCCCACCAACAGCATACAATGGTTCCCTCTTCACATCTTTCCCCACACTTGTCTTCTCTTATCTTTTTCACACCAGTCCTCCTAACAGGTGTGAGGTGACAGCTCATTGTGGTTTTAATTTACATTTGCCTGATGATTGCTAAGTGATACTGAGCACTTTATTTTTTTTCAGTACTAGGGATGCAGTACCTCCTGCACCTTAGGCAACCACGGTGCTACATCCCCAACCTTGTTTATTTTTATTTTGAGACAGGGCCTTGCTAAGTCGCCCAGGCTGAGCTCTAACGTGTGATCCTCCTGGCCCAGCCTCCCAAGTAGCTGGAATTATAGACATGCACCATGCTTCCCAGCTCCTGTGCACCTTTTCATATACCTCTTAGCCATTCATTCGTTCATTTGTTTGTTTTTGAGGCAGGGTCTTGCTGTGTAGTTCAGGTTGGGCTTGAGCCCACTGCATAGCCCAAGGGGTAAATACATCTGAAGGCCCTTGATTCAATCCAAAAAAAAGTTCACCAAAAAAAAATGTTCCATAGTTTTGTGTACAAATCTTTTACCTATTTGATTAAATTTATTCCTAGGTATTTTATTATTTCTAGTGCTATTATAAGTAAACTTTTATTCTTATTTTCTTTCTGATACTTTGTTGTTTGTGTATAGAAAATTGATTTTTGTATATTGATTTCGTATCCTGCAAATTTACCAAGTTCATTTACTAGTTCTCATGATTTTTTGATGAATGCTTCAGGATTTTCTATACATTAGATCATGTCAAGACCCAGGCATGGTGGTGAAAGCCCAGAATCTCAGCACTCAGGAGGCTGAGTCAGGAGGATTGCAAGTTTGAGGCCAGCAGAGGCCATCTTACATCTTTATTTCCCCTTTGGATGTCTTTTATTTCTTTATCCTGCTAATAATTTCTCTGGGCTTCTACTGTGTTCAGCAGAAGCAGTGAACGTGAGCCTCTCGTCTTCCTCCTGGTCTTAGAGGAAAAGCTCTGAACTTCTCACCGTGGGCTGCATTAGCTACGGGCTTATCACAGATGGCCTGTATTACACTGAGATACCCTCCTTCTGCACCAAAGGTATTGAGTACCTGTTATGAAAGAATGTTGTATTTTGTGAGGTGGTTTCTCTGCATTTATTGAAGTGATTGTATTTGCTTTATCCTTCATTCTCTTAATATGGTGTATCCCATTTGTTGATTTGTCTATATTGAGCCATCCTTATTCTCCAGGGATAAATCCTACTTGATTGGGAGATAGGATCTCTTTTTTTCCTCTCCTTTTCTATTTGCTTCTTTTGAAACAGGGTTTTGTTGTGTAGTTCAGGCTGGCCTTGAATTCACTGTTTAGCCCAGGCAGGCCTTGAACTTGCAGTGATTCTCCTGCCTCAGCCTCCTGAGTACTAAAATTGTAGTTATGTACCACTATACCTGGTTGGTCCTTTTTTTTTTTTTATGTCTTTTTGAGACAGGTTCTTGCTATGTGGTTCAGGCTGGCCTTGAGTTCACTTTGTAGCCCAGGCCAATCTCCAACTCTCAACAATCCTCATGCCTCAGCCTCCCAAGTGCTGGAATTACAGGTATACGCCACCACGCCCAGCTGGCTGATCCTTTTAATATGCTGTTGAACCCAGTTTTTTGGTATTTGGTTGAGGATTTTGCACATGTAATTATTAATTTTGCACATGACATTGGATGATAATTTCCTTGACGTATGTTGTCCATGTCTGGGTTTGTGGAGCTCACACTCTCTGTGTCAAGGAGGCAGACACCACAGTGTGACTCTCACAAGTGGCATTGTACAGACCCTGTGTGGAAAGGAGACAAAAGAAGGTGCCTGGGCCCTGAAGAGATGATACAAACCAAGTTGGGTATAGTAGAGCACGCCTATAATCACAGCACTCTGGGAGGCTGAGGCAGGAAGATCCCATATTCAAACCCAATCTGGTCAACTTAGAAACTCAGCAAGACTCTTTCTCAAAAAAAGAAAAATTTAAAGAGCTGAGGTTGTACCTCAGTGCAAAGGCCTCTGTACAGCCCATGCTATAACTGTCTGCCTGCATCCTTCTATAAAGCTAAATAAATGTAGATTGTTTATGTTAAAGCTGTTTATGCCAAACCAGCTAGGAAGGTTGAGTACCATTTTTTATAATTTTTTGTATTTTTACAAGTACATGTTTGCAGTACTCATGGCGTTGGTGCATGTATGTAACGCATTGCTTTCCCATTTTTAACATTGCTGAAATTGGGGAGCACCTCACAGCTAACAGCACCGTGGTCTTGACGTCACGCCTTGGTGTCATGCCATGGTTAAACTGGAAGCTCCTTTTTCTTGCTCAGTGCTGTGCAAAATAACAGCTCAAATACAATCAGCAGCATTTTATATATGCAATGGAATAAGGTGCAAAGGAAGTTAGGTGTTTAGAATACATTAAATGGGTGGTCAGATTTCATCAAGTGCTCGTTTAATGATCTACCTGCACTACTCTTTGCCCACCTGGTTTATTGCTCCTGACTGCCACGGAGTCCTGCAGATGTGTGCTGTCCAATATGGTAGCCACTAGGTCTATCTGTCATGTGTGGTCATTAAGTGTTGATTAAAATTAGCTAAAATAAGACACACTTTAAAACCCCATTCCTTAGGCATTCTGAATTCCAGGTGCTCACTTATTATAGGCCCCTCGTGGCTGCCATGTTGGACAGTGAGATGCTGAATGTGTGCATGCATCATCTCTGAAAGTCCTACCGAGCAGTACTGCGCTCGGTTATGCCCTTCCTCCCTATAGTGTGGTCCAGGGAGCAGCATCATGGGAGTTGCCTGCAGTGTATTAGAAACAAAGAGCCTTGGACCCAGATCAACCAAACCAAAACCCACATTATCCCAAGATCCCCACAAGACCCCATGCACGTTAAAGTCTGAGAAGCGCCACTCCGTAGGGTCTGTCCGCCCTGTTGAATGACCCAGTCTCCCAGTGCTAGGCACCTAGGTTCCCTCTATTCCTCAAGCACAGTGCAGTGATTTCCTCTTCATGTGCCACCTATGCAGCTACGAAAGACTCTGGAATAGTCACATGGAAAGAGACCACTGAACCAAAGGCCTGCTTTTAACCAATGTCACCAAATACTGTCCAGTTTTTGTCTAGAAGGGTTCCTTTGTCCTCGTGCCCCCAACAATGTCTGTACTTCACTCATTCATTCAGCATTTGTTGTCTCCTCTAGAGACACTAGATATTATTCTAGAAACAAAACAGTAGATCATCTCTGCCCCCACCCCCAGGAGCTCACCTTCTAGAGAGAAGGAAGGCAAAAAACAAGCAGGTACAACATAAAGTATGAGAAACGAGAGTAAATACCACAGAGAAAAAATAAAGCAGAGGGTAGAGAATGTCAGAGGAGAGCTGCAATTTTATGTTGGATAGTTATGCAACCCAGCAGGCCTGGGCTGTCCGAACCCCACACATTACAAAGAAAGCTTTGGCCCTTACTTGGATTCTGGAAGATAAACTCTAAGTCTTTGAGATACCCTGCCTGCTAACAGTGTTTTTGTTTAGTTGGAGGCCTTTGGCCATGCCAAAATGTGACTTAATTGTGGGGACCTAGGGATGTGTATCAATTTGGGTTCTGGAGGATCTAGAGCCATTTAGGTAGGCAGCCACGCCTACATGACCAGCTCCCACAACAATCCTGGACACTAAGGCTCAGGTGGGCTCCCCTGGCTGGTGGTACTGTAAGGATACACATCATTGCTGGGAGATTGAAGGCCTGCTCCCATGAGCCTACCAGGACAAGACAGCTGGAAGATCACACCCAGTCTCTCCTGGACTTGGTACATGCATCTTTTCTCCTTTGCTAATTTTAATCTGTATCCTTTCACTGTAATAAACCAAAACTATGAGTATAGCAATTTTTTGGAGTTTTGCGAGTCCTTTCAGTGAACCCTTAAACCTGTTCTGGGGACCCCTGACAAGAAAGTCTTGATTGAGAAGGTAACAAGAACAACAGGAGCCATGCAGATGCTGAGGAAAGAGGCTCTAGGTAGTGACAAAGGAAGGTATGAGTGCTCCAAGATGGAAGTGTGCCTGGCATGAGGCGGAGAGAGGAGAGGAGAGAGTAGATGATGACCTTCCATACGGGAGCCTGGTGATGCAGGACCTTAAAACCCCACAAGAAAACAAGACTTTCATTCTGAGTGATGTGAGAACCACTGTGGGGTGTTAAGGAGAGGAGAGACCTGCTATGACTTACATTTTAAAAGGTCACTCTGACTGCTGTGTTAGATCAGGCAGATGACGACCCAGATGGGAAACTTGGAATAACCCACTTGAGATAGAAGGGATCAGAGGGACCAGAATGAAAGACAGTGAAAAGTGGTCAAACTTTGAGTTGATTTTGGAGATAGAATTGAACACGATTTGTAACAAAATGGATGTGAGCTATAAGAAAAGGAATTTAAGGGTGACCCCAAGGTTTTGGCCAAGTAATTAAAGGATGGTGTGACCTCCTACTAGAAGATAAAGACCATGAGCGGAGCACATCTGGGACATGAAAGGGGTGGAGAACAGGAGTTTGGTATGAACATCGAGATGTTGAGTAGGCAGTTGGATGTCAAATTGAAAGTTCAAGAGCAAGGTCTGGCCAGAGACATTAAATACGGGAGTCATCAGCATAGAGATGGTATTTAAAGCCACGGGACCAATGAGATCACCAAGGGAGGGAGGGAGTGTAGAGAGAAGAGGTCCAAGGACCAGCCTTGGGGTGCTCCACTATGTAGAAACTGGGGAGATGAGGAGAAACCAGTTCCAGACATGGATGAGGAGCAGCAGGTGAGTTATGAGGGAAACCAGGAGGCCGTATTGTCCCAGAAGACAGGAAGGAAACCCTGATAAGGGGCAGGGAGTGATCCACTTGTTAAGTGCTGCCGCTAACCAAGTAAAAGGCATGATGAGGGGGCCAGTCCTTGGACTCAGAGACACGGATCCCCCAGTGCCCTTAGCAGGGGTACGGTTGGTGGAGCCATAGAAGAGGTACAGGGAGGATGGGAGGAGAGGAGATGCAGGCGGGGAGATCAGCCCATGTTTTAGAAATAGGAACAGTCAAAGGAAGCAGGCAGTGGGCCAGGAGCAGAAGGAGGACATGCAGGCCCAGAGAAAATGGTGTGGTTGTTTTCAATTATTGTTCTTCTAATGAAAGCTGGGAGAGATTGCGGCATGGTAGGGTGCTAATGGGACACTCACAGGAGAAGACAGCTACTGATGATACTGGCAAGAGGAAGCTGTTAGCTAGATGTCCTTGGGAGGTCAGAGGGATGGACAGCGGCATACCAGGAGGGTCCCCCTTGCTGCCAGCGCAGATTTGCTCTGGGGAGATGAGCGAGGAGGGAGAGGGTGTAGACACAAATGCAGGTAGGTGACAAACTGACCTTTTTCATTTTTGCTACTCTGATGGGTGACGAGTGGGGTGTCACGGCTGCATAAGGGGACACAACTAACCCAGCTCTGAAGAAGGATCCACGAGCATCCATCCCTCCAGGAGCCTGGGTCCACCTGGTCGTCACAGCCTTTCTGCCTCTGCGTGTTTATGTTTTGGTCCCCATCTGCAGCCTCCCTGTCCTCTCCCACCGGCCCTGTCTGCCTGTCTCTGTGTCTTCCCCACTTTGTGTTTTCTAAGTCTCCCCCTCCCTTCGTGTTTACGCTGGGGGGGCCTCCTCAGGCCTGGGTGTGGGGCCAGCTCTCCCGTCCCAGCCCACACTTCCAACCAGAACTTCCAGTTTCTGCTTAACAAAGAATCCATTTTGAAGCCAAGCTAGGGTGGGGCCGGCAACCTCGGCTGCCTCCATCTCCAATTTGGCTACTTTAACCAACACATTTGTGGCCCTCAGTGCACGCCAGGCTCGCTCTAAGCACCTTCGGGTGTCAGTTCCTTTACCCCTTCTCTGTGAGTTGGGTGCCATGGATAAAGCCACTTTACAGATGGGAACACTGAGGCTCAGAGCAACTGCCACCCCTGAGGGCCA
>RJWT010034012.1:0-13767 GCA_004365215.1 Cuniculus paca
TCCTTATCCTCAGAAGGGAGGAAGTCTTTGGCTCTTCTCAGAGTGTACAACAGGCCATTAGAAAAATTCTGAGGTTCTCTAACCTCATTTGCGTGCCAGGCCTCATTCCCAGGGGGACTCTTGGGTCAGAGGTGAGTGCATGACCTGGAGCCCTGTGGCCAAAGCTGACAAACTGCAGCCCGCTGTGCTTCCTAGGAAGCCACCCCTTTTAGTAACTGTCCCTGACCTTCTCCATCACACCCAGCCTTTTGTGTGCCCCATTCCTCTCTAAAGCCCAGGGCGTTTTTGGAAGTCCGAAGTGCACATGTTAACACATCAGCAGCCAGCAATGTCTCAGGCCTTCTTTAAAAAAAAACAAAAAAACCTAAACACAATATAAATTAACTAAAGAGTAAAACAAGAGTGTACAAAACAAGGAGGCAGACTTCTGGAAAGGAGGAATGGGACCAGGAGAAAGGGGAAAAGGGAAGGGACAGGGAAGGGTGAGTAAAGGGCTAACAAATGATCAAGATATATATATGCAATTATCCCAAGTGAATGTAACTATTATTACTAGTATTACACAAACTAACTAGAAAAAAGAAACCTGAAGACAATAGTCTTCTGTAGCCAAGATCTAGAGCCAAAAACTACTGACTGTGGTTCTCAGACTTGGAGTCACTGTGGGCATTTGTACAGAGCTGCTTCTAACTCTTGAGGGCAGTAAACACACAGCCTCTCCCCAGGCCTTCAGCCCAGGCTCCTCTCTGCCCACGTGGCATGGCCAGCCCAGGCTGTCTATGGTATCTGCCGTTTAGAAGCTGGGATTCCATTTCACAGAGAGATGGTGAATTGTTTCTGGAAAAGGGATCATGTCTTCCCTTCCCAATGTACCTATCACATAAGGTTCAGTTCTTTTTTAAGAACATTTTCTTTGAAGGAACAAAACCTGTTAGCCTGTGTTGTTCATTTCCCCCTGCAAAACATACCACATGCCACCTAAAGATAAAAAAAAAATTAAAGTGATTTCTGTAGCTAAAGTCTGGGAGCTGTTAGGAACAAAATGTGCTTATAAGAGGAGACAGAAGCAGAATATAGTAGAGTGTCCAGTGAACCTTGCTGCAGGTGACATGTGTCTATGAGCACCACCTTCAACTCTGCAAGCATCACTTCCCCACCAAATGCTGCTCATAATGGCTGTCACAGACTTCCAAGCCCAGGAAACTTCTTCAGCCTCCATGTTTTCATTTTGATCCCCACCCATGCTTCCTGCATTATAATTTGCTCCTTTCTACAACAAAAACAAAGAACCATCCAGAAACAGTGGTGGAAGCAGAGGCAGCTCAGAAACCAACGCAAATGAGGAACTGCTTGTCATTGAGGCAAACCAGACCACAAGTTCTAGATGTCAGTGGTTTGTCCGTAGGGTGTGCCTGGGAAATCTACACTACCCTGTCATTGACTCGGGTGCCTGTAATTTTCAAGCAGGACGACCCACATCACACAGCATCCACATCCTTCTCTGCGCTTTTTATAACGTCAACGCTGAGTTTTTGCTGAACAAGCCCTCGCTTATCCAAGCCTCAGTTAGTCTGTTGTATAACATATGTAGATTGGTATTTTGATTGACTCTTGAAACACACTGAATGTTCAAGGCAGAGTTTGGTGTTGTTTCACAGAAACGCTTAAGTTACCCATCGCAAGCCCTGGCAGGGATTTTTGTGGTCGAATAATTTAACCTACTCATCTAACCCATCAGGAAATGAGATCAGGAAAGGTAAGTATGAAAGGGTCATTCCAGAAAGAGCCATAAGCAGAATCCAGGCTCTCCGACTTCGGTACCAGAGCTCTGTTCATTCAGAGAGACTAAAGAACAAGACTTATCTTTTAAAGGCATGCTCCACTGGCCACAGCAAGAGAAAATGAGGAAAGTTCCTTAAAATACACAAAGAAGCCAGAAGCCTGATGATAGCCAATTAAGTTAATACACTCTCCCAATTAAATCTTCTACACAGGAACAGAATCATGGAATTTGAGTTTCTCAGCTCATCTTCTAATCGAGTTCGTAATGAGCTGTGGGGAGACTGAAGTTGAAGAGGAAAAAGGCAACCAAGAACCTTGAAAATCCAGGCTCCAATCCCCCATGACCCAAGCACAAAGGGATTCCCATAGGCCCATGATGACAGGTGAGCACTCCGTGCCCTCCTTAGGAGTTGCACAGTAAGGTGGGGCTGGAGGGATGAGGTCCCTAACAGCTGGCCCCTCCCGAGGACAGCATGGGGATCAATGCATTGCTGGTTGCCAAGGGCTGCAAGCTAAGGCTGAGAGGCGCTGCATTAAGCCCAACATCATTATTATTAAACCTACAATTTAAAACCAATTATACTTTGCAGAAGGCTGCAGCCTCCATTTAAACCACTCCTGGAGGAAAACAAAAAAGCCTATGATGCAGAGTTCAAGGCAAGCGACAGAAGTGCCTATGGCGTATGAAGCTGAGCTCTGGGCACAGAGAAATAACAGCGACCCTGGGGTCCCCACTCAGACGGAAGCAAGACAATGGGACACGAATGTTAGAGAGCGCACACGAGAGGCAAACCTACTCTTTTTACTGAAAAAGAAGCTAGAGAGACCTCAAAAATAAATTTACTTATTTTTTTGCAGGAGGAGAAAGCCTAACACCTGTGTATAAATTATGGGTTTCGAACTGGTAGCCAGGACCTTCTAATGGTGCCATCCGGGGTGGAGGGACAGAGAAAAAAGAAATCACTTGCTATCAGTCTAAAAATCAGGATTTTTTTCATGCAAAAGGTTTGAATTTGCAGCCTCCCCTGACAAAGCAATTATCCAACAACAGTGGCAATGACTGGGGCCAGGCTTGGCCGTCAGCTCCGGATGAATGATGAGACACGCTCTCTCCTTGGCCAGTCTCCACCCCTCCCTGTTGCCTCCTACATAGGAAACCTGCACTCGTGCCCTTTGTTGTCAACCTTGCACGGTGCTTTTGCTTACTGAGGGTCACAAAGAAAGAGAAATCTTTCCTATATAGGTGTCTACAAAAGTTTTTCTTATATGCACCCCACTTCATATATTTGTTATCTACTTGACACATCTTAGACATTTGGCTATTTGATTCTTGGTTCAAATCTCCCTTAGGAGACACGTGTTCTGCAGTAGCTGAAAATATCAGTTGTAAGGGGAGTTCACTTCAGTTTGAGTAATCTTCATCAGTGCCTGCTGGGGTCAGGAGGCTGGGCTGGCTTTGGACAGGGGCTCACAGGTAATAATAATACCCATCGCTTTCACAGTGGTGATTTCAGCTCGGAAGATTGGGTACCATACTGGAGAAGATGATGTCATAAGAAAGGCACAGACCGCTGTGGGGTTTGGTGGAGTCAGAAACCACATCTGGCCAGGACATTAGGAAAAGCACATGGAAGAAACAGTATTTGGAATGGGCTTCGGTGGGATTTTGACAATTAAGGAAAGCAAGTGAGATCTGCTCAAGAGACAGTAGGAGAGTTTTGCAGAGAAAAAGAAACACTGGGGTGCAGAGAACAGTGAGTAACCGTCCCCCAAAGATGATGAACTTGGGAAGGGAGGGGCTAGGCAGTTGAACTTCTGAATTCTATTCCCACATCCTTCCCTAACCAGCTTCAGGCGGGCAGAGGCGGCATCTCATTAAGTACCTGAGGAGAGCTGCATGCCAGGGAGGGCTACTTCACAAGGAGCTCATGCACCAGCGCACCCAAGCACCTCCTGGGATGCTGATGCTTCAGAGAATCACCAACTAGGGCCGGGGGTTTAGCTCAGCGGCACAAGTGCCTGCTTGGCGAGAGCGAGGTTGTGAGTTCGATCTCCGGTACCGTAGACATGGCTGGATTTAACGCAGCAGTTGGGACCCAGTTCCTTGCTTTGGGTATGCCCCACAATGAGGCACGGTTCCTGCCTTCTTCAAATGAAACTCTCAAGCAGGAAATGAACAGGCATGTGGGTTTAGCATCATCTTTCCACCAGGCTGGGATACAAAAGCCTTGGATGTCAGCCTTGGCTCCCCATCCAATCTGTCCTCAAAACCCATGGCCTCTGCCTTCAAAATGCATCCTGAGTCCAATCTCTTTCATTATTTTCATTGCCATCCTCCTAGCCCAAGCCCTCATCTCCCACCTCAACCTCATCAAGGGCCTCCCAACTGGTCTGCCTGCTTCTGATCTAACCCCATAGTCTGGGCTTCACACTGGAGTAAAGGTCAGTTTAATCATTTTACCCTGTTTCTCAAACCACTGAGTGGCATCTCTTCATACCTGGCATAAAATCTGACATCCTTATGGTGGCTAAGTAACCTTGCTCTGCCTTTCCCCCATCTACTCTGCTCACTTCACTGCAAGCACAGATGTTCAGGTATTTCCAGGCGCCCACTAAGAGCCCAGCAGCCCCTCTGTCTGCTAGAAATATACTAGAACTGTGGCCCTCTTGCTTGCTCTTGAATGCAGTAAACATGCTCTGGCCTCAGGCCCTTTGTACTTGCCTTTCCTTCTGCCCCATATGAATGTCCTCTGTCACGTCCTCAAGCCTATCTAAATATCCTACCTTGATTGGCACCCCTCACTAGCAGCTCCTTCTCACCCTGCTTTGGTTGCTTTTTAGGGTCTATCCTTAGCAAACAATACTCATGTCTCCTGCCTTCTTCTCTAGAACATACACTTGAAGGGGATAAGGTTTCCTTTTCTTCTGTTTGGTTCGCTTGGCATCACTGCATCTTGATGAGTGCCTGGCATGTCACAACAGCTCACTGTTTACGAAATGACTGAAATAAGGGCTAATGGGTGGGATGTACCTAAAGGAGCCAGCAGGAATCAGAAAGGAGGACACAAGGGTGAGCTGCAGGAGGCCAGGGAAGACAGAGGGATGAGTTGAGTTTCCAAGGCCGCTTGAGGAGGAAATCAAAGCAAACTAGAACAGGAACCTGCACGCAAGAGAAAGGCTGTGAGTAGTCACGCAGAAGTCGGATTTGGCATGGTGGGGGCTAGAGAGGACAAAGTGGTGTGTGTGACCCAAAGATCAGTTCCTGGGGACCCTTAGTGGACAATGACATGGGCTAAAAAGGACCAGATACATTCTCATGGTTTCCAAGGGCTAGTCACTTAAAAAGTCACTTTGCCACCTCCAGAAACTCCAGCTCAGCAACCTGGGCATCCCAGGAGCCTGCAGTAGATCTGGGAACCACAGTACAGAGGACACCATAGGCCCAAAGACTGCCAGGTCATAGCAAGATGACAATTTTCTAACCAGCACTGTACTTCTGCTTATCCGTGCCACAATCGTCACTGAGAAATGAGAGCCAGGTATAGCTCAGTTGGGGGTGGATGTAGTGGCCTGCACAGCAATCCAGGGGCATTTGAGGGAAGGGAAAGGCAATGTAGGTAAGCACCAGGAAGATGAAGACATTAGGACCACACTGTCACCTTCCTCACTCTGGAATCAGCTAAGCATGATGAAGACAGATGTCTTATTGCCAAGCCAATTTCATTATCCTCTCAGCTTTGTGTTCACATTTGCTCACGTATCCACCCTGTGAAAAACAGACAAACTGTTCTGTGATCCTCTGTGTGCCACTGGTCTAGGCCCAAAGATGCACAAACAGAGAATCATTCCTGACATTCAAGGCACATTCAGTTCCACCAGGAGACAGATAAGCAAGGGAACAACTTCAAAATAATAAACCCTCCCTTCCAAATTCGCTGAAATTTAAGACATGAATGTAAAGTAGGAGACCTTATGAAGTAGTGATTGATGAAGTCACTTCTACCTTGCTTGGTTGCTTAGGAATGCTCCTAAATTTTTAAATAAGTGCCGACAAGGGACTGGTGCATCCCAAGATCAGGGTAATTCCAAGTGCTGTATTGCAGGCCTGGAGGCCATTATGTTAGAACACCAGTGCTAGGATGAGACACAGAATACGGCAATCCACAAACACTAGATGCTTCCTGAAGCAGTGAGTCTGGACCCACCCCCCTACCAGAATTGCAATGTACAGACAGCCTAAAATCTGTCCCTGCAATGCACAGATAATCTAACACCTGGAGTTGCAAAGCACAGATAACCTAAAACCCTCTCTGAGTCTTTGGTTTCAGCCCCCCGCCCAACCAAGCGTGTGAGCAGAGCTGCTGACAAGCAGCAAACTGGAGGGATTTAAATTTCACTTCCTTTAATTTTCCCATCCACCTCCTGCCAGGAATGCCTACATGCAGGGAACAGCCTTCCCTGAAAGATGGCCAGAAAGCCGGCAGCAGGAGGAAATTATCACATAGGCCACTGCTGGGGGACCCGGAAGATTCAACCTGCCTCCCCTGAGAGCCAGAGCCGCTCGGGTTTTAGATGTTGTCATTGTTGCTATGTTTTGAAAAGGGGGCATCATTCCTAAAACCGCTTGATGACCACTGTTCTGGTCCACCTAGCACTTTATAGAAGAGGGATGGGATGCAAGTCGGGAAAATGACAACTCTAAAGTCACACTCTAACACTCTCTAACACAAGTTCAAAGTCCTGATTCCAACACTGTTATCTCAGTGTGGCAACTAAAACAACAAAACAAAACAAAAATGGATGAGTTGTGATAGGTCAAAGACATTATTGTCTGATCAAATACTTCGTTGCCCAGTCTGGGAAATGGGGCTAATATGCCCAGGCAGCTCGTTTGAGCGAGGGCAACACACTTACCAGGAAGACTGTCAACCAGGCATTTCCAGAAGGAATCTCTGCAGTGGAAGGCCAGCCATTCACTGCAGCATTAATTGGTGACTTCAGTCCCACATAGCCTGGGTTCGTTCGTGGTAAGCTGGGAAATGGGGATGCTCATGGGATTGTAAGTGGGTCTGAAGTTTCCATGAAGACAAATAAATACACAACATACCTAGGGGACCCTAACTTGCTCATGTTCAGCTAACAGGCTTCTGCGGTCACTCCCCATGCCCCACGGGCTGGGCAGGGGGCTCTGCACTGGTAGGGAATGACGCCAGGGGATTTCGATGGTGCAACTGTGCAAGCGTATTTTTGGGACTCCAGCTCTCTGAGGTCAGTTTACCTGGCCATTCACACCACAGGGAAGGGAGCCCCGGCATTTGGAAAGCACAGAGTGGCACAGGATCTGATGGTTCTGCCACCAAGGGGGAGCAGCAGTCAGGGTTGAATACGGTCTGGAAGATGGACAGCATGGAAGAGAAGCCACCAAGCCATAGAGCTCTCACTGGGAACCCCTTCGCACAAATGTGTTGAGGACAAAAGGAAGTGGATGTTTCGGTCACTATTTAAATGGGGGTGGGACTTGGGACTGGTGGGGCTCAGGACACAGTACCCTCAGATGTGACATCGTGGCATGAGAGGAAATAGCAAAAGAGGGGCTACTGTTATCTTTCCTTTGTTCTAAGACCTTCAGTAGAGAGACGCCCCCCCATACCCAGAGAAAAGGAACATTTGTAACTCTGAAGACACAGGAACCTAAGCAAATAGGCCTCCCTAAGTCCCCCATCCAGTTTGTTACCATTATTTCATAACCTCTTTGTATATCCTATTGCTTTCAACTATCATTCTTCATCAAAGCTACATAGTAAAACAAACAAATTTAGCCATTTGAGGAATCTTTATTTCCAAAGGCACTTGTAACACATAAAATTTATATTAAAAGAGTTTTTAGGCTATTTTCTTGTGTATCTGTCTTTTGGTATAGGGGCCTGAGCCATGAACCCAAAGATGAGTGAGAAAAAAAGTCCTTTCTCCTCTTTGAGAAAAACTCACCCCAATCAAAGGGCTCTCTAGGAGCACAGAGCATAGTAGAAGCACATCTTGTCCAAGCAGCCCCTGAAATGTGGGGTGAAGACAGCATCTTCCCACTTGAGACCCTAATGTCCTAAGTACTTCTTTGCTTCTGTTGTCCTCAAATAATAGGTCTCCTTTGACTAACAAAAGTATTTGATGGAAATACTAAATGGACAAAAGCTGAAAGCTTTCACTCTAAAATTGAGAACAAGACAAGAATGTCCACTGTCACCACTCCTATTCTTTACAGTTCTGGAAACATTAGTCAGAGCAATTAGCCAAGAGAAAAAAATATAACGAATAAGGATAGGAAAGGAAGAAGTTAAATTATCATTATTTGCAGATGACATGATACTCTACATAGAAGACCCCAAAAACTCCACCAAAATACTTCTAGATTTAATAACTGAATTCAGTAACATAGCTGGATGCAATCTCAACACTCAAAAGTATTTGATGGAAAGTCATATGATCACCCAATTTACAGGGCCTTTTGTTCAGGAACAATAACTTAAAATACTATTTTTTAGCACAATCTGTGGTCTACTTTCCACTTCCAGACCCATGGCAGACATTACTAATGGACCAGAGTTTGCTTTCCCACACCTCAATTCCATACCCACAGCAGTCACTGCTAATAGACTTCAGCTTCACTGATTGTAGACAATGGCATTGAGTCTTCTCAAAACGCTTCTCTAGACAGCTAAGAAAATGAGCTGACTCAGGAGCCAATACTGATTTGTTGTCATTGGTCTATACCTCCTCCGTGTAGGAAGCCACTCAGGAAGGCTTCAACTTCCTAAGGACGTGAAGACAAAGCCATAAAAACCCTGCCCTGGTTGCACCTAGGCATTTATCGTAGGCAAAGCCAAGACCATAGCCTCATTTCTTTGGGGACTAGCAGTAACTCCTGTCCAGGATGCCTGGAATCCAACCAACATTCCTGACTTCCAGTTAGACCAAACCAACTAGAGTTCCAAGCTCTATTTCGAGCCCTGTGTTTGACTGTTTATGTCGCTCTAAGGAACAATCTACACGGTGGCCTGCTATAATTCTAGGCCCCATACTTGGTGCTATGGGATCACGTTTCACTGGCTTTTTTCCCCTCACAAATTTTGGCACTGGTAGAAGGCACATTTGAGATAAATTCTGCTTAGGTTTAATGTGATGCTTCCTAGAATTTTGTTTCTTGATATTAGAGGGGGAAAATCCATCTGTATGGATAGTGGGCTAGGAAACACCTTATTATTACAAAAGTATGCAATGAGTGCTAACTGCTTCATTATGATAGGATGAAGTAACATAGTATATAACCTCAAACAGAAGGTGTGTAACCTTAAAAAGTATTTCTCACCTTCAGGAAGGGAAGGGAGAAGACAGGAAGGGTTAAAAGGCCAATGGTGTGTTTCCTAAAACTGGGGAAGACTCAAAAACGTTAGATGCAATGCTGAGAGGCAGGTGATATAAAGGAAGGGTTCATGAGGGTGGGGGGCCACTGTTACAGAAATATGAAAGGAGGTCTCAGGTGATGCAGGAGAGCTTCCTGAAGGGGGAGACTTCAATATCTGCTTGAATTCATTCTTTCAAAAATAAGTTTTATTGAGCACTTATTATGTATTACTATTCTATAGGCTGGGAATAAAAGTCATGAACAAAATAAAACTTCATAAATACATATAGAGGCACTGTGTTTATTTGGTGAGATTATTAGTCTTCGACCCCTTTTGGGTCCACTCATAGTCTCTAATTTGTCTATAATAGCTATAAATTTATTAATATGAAAAATATTACTTAAAATCAAATATTAAAAGGAAGGCACTGAAAAAAAGAAGACGACACTGGGACACATGAGACAAGGCAATGGAAGTCTCCAGGACCCACAATCTCTTTTCAATTCCATTATGAAGATGGGGACAAAGGAAACGTGTGCTCTCCTCTCCCCAGTGACCTTTAAAGCTGTTGTCACATGGAACTCGGACCATCCTGGGGGAGAGGACGCCAACGGCAGACTGGCTCACCATCCACTACTTTGTTCAAGGTAGAGCTTCGCATCTTACCAGGAGAATTTAGCATGACTAAGCTTCTCTGTAAGTTTGCTCAAACCTTCTGAAATAATTTGAATGTATCCTTCGCCTTAATAATTATACATACAACAAAGAGAGAAAGAGAATATAGTGTTTTTACAGTAAGATTCTTTCCTGCTCAAATTACAAAAGAGAAATTTTTTCTTCTTTTGTTTTTCTTTTCAAAATCAGCATCAAGATAATATAGGAGGAGAGAATAAATGTCAAAAGTAAAAAGACTGTAGGATTCATTCAAATATCAATATCAACAGGTGATCTTTGAGCAAGCTATTTTCTTTTTTCTCTTTAAGCAAATTATCCACCCACTCCCCTCTTTTGAAAGTGAATTATGGCCCTCTTGCCCTCTCTTGGACATTTGTAACAGGGCCTTAAAAAAAAAAAAACAACTTAATAATGATATGACAGACCCACTTTTGCCCCTGCTGTTAGTGACCAGCAAACATGGGTGACCAGTACCCGAGTTCTGAAAGAAACCGAACACACCCTTGTGCAAATCTCAAGGAACTCATAAATTTTCAGTACATGAGTGCGAATCGGAAATGGAAAAAAGATCAGACCAAGGTTGAAACAACAACCAAGACATAGCCCTCAAAAGGACCATTTGTCATAGCTTAACTGTGGCAAGAAAAGAACTTCACCAAATAAACTCTTTAGAAAGAAACTACCTCAAAGCTCCCTGGGCAAAACCAGTTCTATGGGCTTTGGAGATCATCCCTGAATAACGCTGTTGTCGCATTAGGGTGCAGTTGTTTGTGATTAGGACTCTAAAAGAGGCACAATTAAAAGAAAAAAATGGAAGGAGCAGGCCTGAAAATCACATCTGATGTTAACTCAGCCAATTAACCGAGTCTGGAGATATTTATTTCATCACTTCCAGCCTCTCAAAGTGCAGAGATGATTAGATGAAGGGACAGGTGCATGTCCCTGTTATGAATGACTTGCCTTGTAAGAACCTGGATGCTCCTCCACACCTGTCTTCAAAAGAGTCACTCATCCCTTTTCTAGCAATAACTTTGGCTCTCTGTTCCATGAACACTGTCTTATCTTCAACATGCTAGGTATCATGCAGGATACGAGAACATAAAAAGACGAGCGATCACACTCTTTGAAAAGAAGACAGGCAACATCTTCTGCAGGTGGAGTTATCAGCTACCCTTTCCCCATGCACCCTCCCTGTCTGTACTGTCCAGACCAGAGGGCAGAGCACAAGGGTTTCCCCACACTTGGCCTCCCCTCCCCAGGACATTTCTAGGCTTGGTGGTTTTCCGTAGGTTTGGAGGGGCATGGTACAGGATGGGGACCTTGACAATAAAGAGATTAGATCTAGTCTGCTCTGAGAAAAAGAAAAAAAAAAAAAGACAGGCAACAACTAGCATATATATAGCAAGTGGAATATAACCAAATATGCAAGTACATTATATAGCCTCAATGCTACAAGGATTCAGGGTAGGTCAAGATCAATGAATGTATGGTAGGCAGAACTCACCGAGGGGAAAAGAGTGCTAATCCTATTCATATAACATCTTCCCAAGGGAAGGATGAACTGGCTAGTCTGAAAGAATATTTGAAAGTGTCTGAATTTATTTAGAAATGCATTTTTTTCACCCAGAACTACCAGATAACATACGGCAGAGAAATGACAGAATAGATGGATAGATACATAGGGACAATAGCTGTCACTTGATTCATGTCTTCTAGCACAGTGGCAGTGAACGGATGCATGCGTGCTGCAGCAGGCTGCTCCTATCATGGAAGGCTCTGAAAGGTCCATCATCACGCTTCTAGCAGAATGTGGAAAGCCAAATGCCTGGAGAACGAGCAGGTAGCTCTGCTCAAACTGCTCTGTGTGTCAGCCATCGGGCTGCGTGTACCACATGCATGTTTCACTTAGTCAGCTGAGAAGATGTGGTCGCTACCCCATCATGGTGTCAGAGGATCAAGCAAGTTAAGGCTTTGTGGGTGGTTTAGTGGATTGACAGAAGTCACACGTCCAGCAAATGTAGAGCAGGGATGTGGGGTAGGGAGTTCACAGCCCCAGGCCTTGTTCTATGCTGGAACAGATACAAGTGCAGGGGGCCCAGTGGGGCAAGGGCCTGGACTTCCTTGGCAGTGAGCAGTCCCTACTGGGCTTTAGCGAACCAGTACCAGGCAGAATGCAAGGACCTAAGGGAGGTATTTTTTTTAATCATCGTAAAACATCTACATTTTAAAGGTTAAATTCCTTGATTTTTTTTCTCAAATATTGACAACAATTCAGTCTCTTTACAAACTTCCAAAGGGCAGCTTCCACCTTATACCTTGCCAAGGATCATTTCATTTGTGTGGTTTCACTTTTCACAACCAGCCCCTGGAGGGAGTGTTACTGTATTTGATGTGTAGGTGCAGAGTCCGCGACAGTTTAAGGAGAATAAGTGACTTTCTGCTAGCGCATCTATTTATAAGTAGAGGACTTCGATTCAAAGTCCTGGCCCTTGGCAACAAAGCTGGCTCCCCAGACCCCTACCACACTGGCCGGAGCCTCTCCTGGCCCTGACTCTGCAATTTGCAGGAGAAAGAGTTGCCTTTTGACTTTGGTTTTTCCTATGAAAATCTAGCCATCTCTAGCAGGGTCATGACTAAGTAGTCACTGTACCTTATTAATGCTTTAAATACATGGCCAATTCCCCTTGCATTTCATAAATGTGTGTTGGAAGGAATGAACCAGACCCTTCCCACGGAGGAGTGACCCTTAGGCAAGGAGTGCGGACAGCAAGGGAATGGCAGCAAAGTGGGGAGGGCAAAGGAGGGAGAGCAAGTCCCCAAACGAAGCAGAGCCACACGTGCTTGTCCGCTCCATGCGTTCCCCCAGAACTGGCACTGCCCGATTCACTCCTCTTCTAACAGACTTGGACATGCGATGAACTCAAACCACTCAATGCTTTTTTCCAAGGCTCTCAGCTAGCAAAAGAGGGAAGTTGAGGTGGAACTCTGAATTTTAATTTCAAGAGTCTTTTTAGCTGGGCGTGGTGGCGCACACCTGTAATTCCAGCATCTGAATCAGGAGGCTGAGGCAGGAGGATTACCATGAGTTTGAGGCCAGCCTGGACTCCACAGTGAGTTCAAGGCCAGCCTGAGCTGCATTGCAAGATTCTGTCTCAAAAAAAAAGAAAAGAAAAAAAAGGAAAGAAAGAAAGAAAAGAAAGAGTCTCTTTAACTGTGTGTGGGCCAGCAATGAGCTAAATAAAACTCACACCTATTCTGGATTTGAATTTACTGTGGAATTATGGATGCCCACATACGACCTCCAAGAAAATTCTGGGAGGAGGAACCTTTAAAACAAAGAATCTGCTCCCTGCCAGGGCAAAACAGAGAATATATGAGGAAAATAAAGTCACCCACTATCTCACCAGTCAGAGAAAACCACAATTTTAGATTGCCTTAATCTTTTCCTGAAGTGTGTGTGTGTGTGTGTGTGTGTGTAGTATTTTGCACTCAACTGAGATCATACTACATATGCAATTTTAAGGTTGGATTTTCATTTCTTTTATCTTATACATTTTATTATATCACTGTAATTTGTCAAAGACTAACATTTTAAGAACTTTATAATACTACAACAAGTGGACCACCGCAATTTATATTATTAATTTTATAGCTGAGCATTTAGTTTATGGTCTATTTTTTTCACCATTATGCTCTGATGAATATAAAATTGTCTTTATTTTCAATTGGTTCTTCAAGATATATTTATAGAAATGAAATCAGCAAGTGCCAGGCTATGCATTTTGGCCTCTTTGCATATACTGCAAACACACTTTCCAAAAAGGTTGTAGCAATCTACACTAAAATTGTCAAATTTCTTTTTTAAAGTGTCCCTTATTCTCTCTCGTTTTTTTTTTTTTTTTTTTTTTTT
>RJWT010034013.1:0-13773 GCA_004365215.1 Cuniculus paca
TTTGGAGGGAGAAACAAAAGCCGCAGTGTGGCCCCACACCTTCAGTTTCGGTGGGGTCCAGGCCAACGCGGAACAGGCTTTGATTGCCGCCTTGCACCCCTCTGCACTGGAGGAAGAGTGGTGGAGGAGACTGGGTGTCGCTGTCTCTGGGGGAGTTCTGGCCTCGACTTGCAGAGCATCACTTACTTCAAAAGGAGAGGTGTTTCTCTGTATAACAACGGGGAGCGCAGTGGCAGGGTGTGGGGTGGGCCCCAGGTCTGTGTTTTCTGAAGTATGTGTTGTGTCAGCTTTATCCCAAATTGATTTTCAGTTGCTTGCTTCATATGTGCTGAAACGATGACTCTCAACACAGAGGATCTTTTGTTTGTTTTTGGTGGTGCTGGGGATGGAACCCAGCATGCTAGGCGAGTGCTCTACTACTGTGCTTACAGCCTCAGTCTCTAGAAGAGGAAATTATTAATGGGGAATAGTGATAGTATTATTGTTGTTGTCTGTTGTTCAGGGGTTGGCACCAAGGCCTTTGGGCCTCAGCTTCCTAGAGTGCTAGGCTCCCGGGCGTGTGCCATCATGCCTGGTTTTGATGGTGAGTCGTTTCGAGGTAACATGGCTTTCAAAAAGCAGCCTGTATTTAACACTGGATCCAGTGCATTTAATCGGATTGGAAAATTTGTGGTTATCATTGGTTTAACTGTCACTTCAGCACGGACTTGTGGTAAAACATGTCCTGCTTTTACATGGAGTGGCAGTTGGCCTGCCTTTCATTTGTTTTCACTAATGACTGCTTCTCTTCTCCTCCTTGGACATGTTATTTTCTATGTTTTTACTTTTATTTTATTTTTTAGTCTTCTGTTTTTTTTTTTTTTTAAACGATTCACCAGGTAAGATTAAAGGAAATTTTTTTTTTTTTTTTGCGGTACCAGGGATTGAACTCACGACCTTGCACTTGCCAGGCAGGCGCTTAGACCACTGAGCTAGATCCCTGGCCCTAAAGCAGATTTTTCTTAAACGAGACTGAGTTACATCTAGGACTGTTTCCTGCATGGTTTATCTCCTCAGTCGCTGCCCAGAGGACTCTGAGAAGCTGTAGGAATATGCAGGCGCAGACACAAGGCCCGGCTTCTCCAACGTTGTGGAAAGGGACTATATGTCATGGGGCTGAGCTTCTGTTTTTTTGGGGGGCAGGGTTTTAACTGTATGGTTCAGGCTGGCCTTGAACTCACTTCGTAGCCCAGGCTGGCCTCAGACTCCTGGTGAACCACCTGCCTCAGCCCCCCGAGTAGTGAGATTACAAGTGTGCACCACTGCGTCCGGCTTTGCTTTGAGTTCATTATAAAAATCCATTTTATGAATGTCCTAAAATCCACAAGTGATGGCAAACCCTTTGTGATTTAGATACTGTACTTTAAGGGAGCGTTTGCCGTGAGAAGTCAGGGTTTTAGTAGGCAATGACGACTTCTGGGAGTGAGCCCCTTCATGAAGAGGTGTGGTAGGAGCTGGCATTTGGTGCATGCTTGTAGTCCCAGCATACGGAAGGCTGGCGCAGGAGAATTGTAAGTTGGAGACCTCCTTGGGCAATGTAGCAGGACTCTGCCTCAGAAAAATGAAGAAAGGCCAGGATATAGCTCAGTGGTAGAGCACTCCTGGGTTTGATCACCGTTATTGAAATTTAAAAAAAAGAGAGAGCTGCGGTGGGGAGATCCCCAAGCTGGCTGTCAGATTGAGTGTGTGTCTTTGACTATAGGGCAGTGTGAAGCAGAATTGGTCACTTACCTCTGGGGACTCTGCTCCTCAGTCCCGAATCAGCTCTTTTCATCACAAATGGTGTGTGATAGCTTTGGCCATAGACTAACAGCTTTCCACCCTGTGTTTCTTTTAGAAGCAGTAGAGAGCAGACTGCCAGGATCCAGGCTGGGTCAGGAGTGGCTTCCCAGCTAGGCAGTGCCCTTGTCACTGGTTGAGGTGTGTGTGTGGGGGTGGGGAACTGGGAATTGAAGCCAGGGCCTTCCATATGCTAGACAAGATGAGTTTCATCCCTAGCCCTACCCAGGCTGGCCTCTTACTTGTGATCCTCCTCCCTCAGCCTCCTGAGTAGCTGGGATTACAAGCATTTGCCACCATGCCCAGCTGCTACTGTATCTTGACTAGTCACTTCACTTTTTTTTTTTGATGGTGGTGGTTTTGAGACAGGATCTCACTCAGTAACCCAGGCTTGGCTTTGAGCTCACAGTGATCCTCCTGCCTCAGCCTCTTGGGCTGGGATTACAGACATGCACCCCCATGCCCAGCTCTAGTGACTTCACTTTGCCTTTATCTGTAAATACAGAAAACAAGTTTGTCCTCAGGAGAAGCTGGGTATGGAATGGCTAGCGTCCGCTTGGCATGAAGCAAGCACTCAATAAACATTCCTGCCATCTTACCCTGCTCATCACTTGTGTTGCCCAGGTTGCTAGTGGTCCCCACTGTGGTGCAGGGCCTCACTGCTAAGAAAGACTCCGCTGTGCCTAAGGGCTTGGTTATTTGAGGTTACAGCCACCCACTGCTGTTTAGTACCCTGTACCCTTTCTCGGGAGAGACTGGTCCAGCACTTTCAGGAGGAGGCAGACTTACTCAGTTCAAGTTCTTGGTTGGCCCAGAAGAAGCCCTGACTGTAGCCGGGGCACAGTCACTCCCAGGAAGTGGGTTTGCACCGAACGTCCGAGTTCTTGACTTTGAAGTGAATGCTGTTGAGTTGGGGCTGTCCTATCCCAGCACTCCCTTCTGTGGCTGAGAACTGCGACTCAGGTTGGCTGGCCGAGGCTGGCTGGGGCAGTTGTTTCAAGAGCAGTGTTAAAGGTCATTTGCAGCTGCGAATTTAGGATTGGTTTTGGGGAGGTGTTTCTTTGGCATAAAATTATATGGGGGCAATTTAGCTTAAAAAAAGGTAAATCTTTGGAGGTGAAAACTTCAAAGTCCTAAGTACGGCTTTCCTTCTGATTTGATGTGGGTGTTCCTGTCTCCCTGTTACTGAGTGTCAGAATTCACCTGTGCGTAGCCCTGGCTTTCCCCCAAGTTCTTTCTCAGAGGTGCCGTGCACTGTGTAAAAATCAGTGAGGCTTCTTTTGGTCCCCTTCCCTAGCGAAACAGTGGTCCTGGAAAGGAACATGTGTGTGTTTATTTTGAAGGCAGGAAAAAAAAAAGGGGCAGAAAACTTGGAGGAGAAGCTCAGCAGCGGGTGGAGCGGAGGACACAGTGAGATTCAGTGCTTTGGACTGAGTAGTCCTGGGGCTAAGAGCGGGGCCTAAGCACTGCGCAGACCCCAGAGGGGTGTGCGTGGGTGGGGTGTGGTCTCACCGTGACAGTTTCTTCTGTTTTATGTTCTCGAAGTTTTGTTGTTGTACGTATCTAAACTCTGGCTTGATTTTTATTCTGTTGACTTCTAAAAATGAAGTGTTTTTTGGTTGAAAGTGGCAAAAAAAATGTCTTGCTAAAGTTTTTTTCTTCAGTACTCAGTATTGAATCTAGGCCTTCATGCCGAGCTGCATCCCCAGCCTATTTATGTATGTATTTATTTATTTATTTATTTTAAATTTTGAGACAGGATCTCATTAAGTTGCCAGCATTATGATTATATTGAAGTGAAATATCAATAGTAAGCTATAACTATTTCTTGCTAATTAGTCAAATTCTTTAAACATTTAATCTTAGTGAAAGTTGTATAATAGATCTTTGATGTTTCTGGATTTTTCCTACCTCAAAGTTATCAGAGAGAAAATCATATGCAGTGTCTATGTAACTGAACCTTTCTGTTTTCTACATGAGGAAAGTAAGACCTAGAGAGGTGACCTACATTTGTCTTTCATTCCTAATCATTAAAAGTATCTCAAGGTAGACTACGTATGCAGAGACATGTGCGGTCAGACTTCATATTGTTATTTTTAGGTGTTTTAGGGCCTTGTTACTGGGGGCAGTAATTATAGGTGAGCCAGGCCATAACCCTGGCTTTCTCGGAGGTTGAGGCAGGAAGATCGAAAGTTTGAGGTTGGCGTGGGCAACTTAGTGAGACCCTGCCTCAAAATAAATGACAAAGGGCTGGGGATATAGCTTAATCCAACGACCCTAGGTTCAGTCTTTAGTATTGTAATAAATAAATTGAAATGGTAACAGTTATTTTGCATAATCTGAATATATGTTTTTGCAAATCATAAGGTAGAATAAAATTATAGAGCCATTTAAAAAAAAGATAAAACATTTCAAGCAGGATATTCCCCCACACTGTGAGTAAAGTCACCCTAAAACAGTATTTGCTGCGGAGACAGTGAAAGCCTAATTCGTGCCTCCTTCCTTTTTTATGAAGTGGAAATTGCCACCTTTCTGTGACCGGTCCCATCCTCTGAGAAGCAGGGTGCGTGACCACTTCGTTGGGATAACCGCTGTGCACGTGTGGAGGAAGACGGGGGCACGGTGGGAGCTCGGGGAAGAGACGTGCAGGGGGCGGGGAGTTAGCAATAGGGCACATGTACGTGGAGATTGTCGTTGGAGGAGCAGGGTGGCAGGACACCCTGCTGGAGCACATCTGTGTCTGAGTGCTGGCTGCAGTGTGACTGGGGTGCTGCACAGCTCTTCCTTTTTTTTATTTTTTATTTTTATTTTTGAGACAGGGTCTTGCCCTGCAGTTCAAACTGGCCTTCAACTCACTTTGCAGCCCAGGCTGGCCTTGAACTTGCAGTGATCCTCCTGCTTCAGCCTCCCCCGAGTGCTGGGTTAACAGCCGTGCACCACCATGCCTGGCTTCTCAGGCATGTTTTTATACTTTGGAGCATATTTATGTGTGAGGCGTGAAGTTTTTATTCTATTTTATTTATTAAAGGTGTTATAAGTTCTGTTTTATTTTATTTCATTTTGGTACCGGGGATTGAACTCTCAACCTCCTCATGCTTGCCAGGCTGGCGCTTGTGCTGCTGAGCTAAACCCCAGGCCCAGTATTTATTTTATTATTATTACTAGTTTTGTAAATGGAGAAGTCCTAGAGTTCCCTGGGTGCTAGTAGGGACATACACTTTTGTTCTCTCTCAAGATGGTAACATAGGTTTTTGAGCCACTAGGTTAGGTGTAAATATCTGAAGGCTTCATCTTCTGTTGAACAGTGGTTCTGAGGTTTATAAGAATATTAAAGTTTGGCATTGTTCATAATGGCCATTTGATAATTAAGTACCAAGTATAGTTATTTAAGAAATGGAAACTTGACCTGTAATCACAGAATGTGGGAGGGTGAGGCAGGATCATGAGTTCAAGGCCAGCGTGGGTTACATACTGAGACCATGTCTCATTGGAAAAAAAAATCCAAAGAGAAATGAGGTGTTTTTTTTTTTTTAATTGCAGTATGGTACTGAAGATTGAACTCTGGGCCTTCCTGCTGAGCTATCAGCTCAGCAGCCCCCTCCTTTTACATTTTGAGATAAAGACAAGAGGTGGCGCATGCCTGCAGTCCCAGCACTTGGGAGGGTGAAGCCGGAGGGTCTCTGAGTTCAGGCCAGCCTGGGCTACGTAATGAGTTCTCGAAGGCCTGAATTACATACTGAGACCCTGTCTCCAAAAAAAAATTTTTTTGGTACTGGAAATCAAATTCAGGACCTTGTGCTTGCCAGGCAGATGCTGTGCCACTGAGCTGTAGCCCCAGGCCGCCCCACTTACTTACTTACTTTCTTTCTTTCTTTCTTTCTTTCTTTCTTTCTTTCTTTCTTTCTTTCTTTCTTTCAAGATCTTACTAAATTACTCAGGCAGAGTTATGCTGGATGGAACTTGGAATCCTCCTGCCTCAGCCTTTTGTCTCAGCTTCCTGCAGTGCTAGTATTACAGGAGTGGAATACTATGATGAAAAATTGGCTTTTAAATTGCAGTTTAGAGCTTATTTTCTTCATTTTCTATGCCTTGTAATGAATTGGTATAGCAGTGTACACCTTTTTTTTGTCATTAATGAGAGATGCATATGTTGTGTAGCTACACTTATTTAATGAAGGGGAAAGTTCATTAGGGTGGGGTGGTGCATGTCTGTGTTCCCAGCCACTTAGGAGGCTTAGGTGGGACAGTGGCTTGAGAGCAGCTTGGGCAGCAGTGAGACCCTGACTTCAAACAACAAGAAAAATCATTGGCATTCAGTACACTCAGTGTTGTGTAACCACTACCCTATCTGGTCCTAAAACATTTTTATCATCTGGAAAGAAATTGCTCCTCTGTTCTCTCCACCCCCTTTGGCAATCACCTGCCTGCTTTTGGTCTCAGTGTAATGGTTGATACATTGTGTCAACTTGAGAAGTTTACAAGTTTAAACCACTCAGCTCAGGGCTGGGGTCCTCACTTTGTAAACTTTCTCAGCCTGTGCAAGAGGAGGGTGCCCAGCTGGTGTGAGTTCTGTAGTCACCCTGGTGGGGGGGGTAGCCAGTTCGCAGTGTAAGGGAGAGAAAGAGCCTGTTTGGGCCCTTTTTGCTCTTTTTTTTTTCTTCTTCTTCCTCCCTTTTGCTTTTGTTGCTTTTGTCTTCCACGTCCCGTGAACTGTGGCCCACTGCCACATGCCACCCTGCCTTGCAGCCAACTGATTACTGACTGAAAACCTCCACAAACTGAGCTAAATAAACCTTTCCTTCCTTACTTTTGTGGATGGGATATTCTGTCACACTTCCTCCTTCACTTCCTCCTCCCTCCTCCTTTCCTTGCTGCTGCTTTTTTTGTTTGTTTGTTTGTTTGTTTGTTTGTTTTGGGCACCGAGGGTCAAACTCACGACCTCGCACTTGCCAGGCGGGCACTTAGGCCGCTGAGCTAAATCCCAGGCCTTTGGCAACACTTTTTATTTTCTGTTTTTAAAATTCTTGATAGAATACTTTCCCTTCCCAAGCGCGCACTCTACCCAAGCTGCTTCCCTAGCTCTGGGGTACCCCCCATACAGTCCTAAGTGCCCTCTCTTCTGAGTTAATTTATGGGGACAGCGGAGTCCATTGTGTGCTTTTCATGAATACAGAGTTTGATTTGAGGGACCTAGAGAAGGAATTTAAATCCAGTGTCAGTCCACAGGAAGTCAGCCTTGTTTAGGGGTTAAATGATGAGGAAGTATGAAAAGTTCTACTGATGATTGCGGGGGGACCTGGGGACATGATGTGGTGGGGCAGCTTCCTGTGGTGGAGGGTAGGATAGGAAAGAAGCCAGGGAGAAAGCCGCCCTGTGAAAAGCAGGCGTTAGTATTTATGATTTTGTGGTCTTATTAATATAAGAATTAATATTATATGAGATATAATAAAATTGTTTTGAGAATTTTAATTTAAAAATATTCAGTCTAGATTTTTTAAATTATGTAGACTACTGCCCGGTAGTGTAGTCAGTGGCTCCATGTAACTGTTCAAATTAAATTGAGTCATGTTTGAAGTTCCTTCTTCCTGTTACACTGGGCCCACTTCGGATGCCTGGGGGTCAGTGGAGTTGCTGCTACCGTGTGGGATGGACTAGAATAGGAGATTTCTGTCATTTCACTAGGTTTGCTTGGGTAGCTGATGAACTGGAAATTTCATTGTTAGTAATTTTTATAGTTCCAAGGTCTTACCACTTTGATCAAGGTACATGATGAAATTTGAGATTGATCTGGCTGGTAAATATGATGGCTGTCTGCTGCATTCCTCTAGTGGAATATTTGTTTCAGTTGTGGCTTTTAAGGTTTTCAAAAGAAGGTTCTTTGAAAACCAAGTAGAAATAGTTGTGTGGTTGTAGTGAAAGTAAATGTAAAAATGAGCCTGAAGCCGAGGATTTAGCTTAGTGGCCTAAGCGCCTGCCTGGCGAGCGTGAAGTTGTGAGTTTGATCCCCGGAGCCACAAAGAAAAAAATGTGTGTGAAGGGTCAGCTCTGTCTGGAAACATTTGATTTTTATAGGCAACCTTACTGGAGTCAGGTTTGGTGGCACATCTGTAATCCTAGCACTGAGGGAGGCCGAGGCCAACCTGGGCAACTTAACGACACTCCGTCTCAAAGTGAAAAAGAAAAATAGAAAGGGCTGGGAGTGCAGCACAGTTGCAGGCCGCCCTAGGTTCAGTCCCCAGACTTCAAAACAAGAGCAAAACAACCTCGCTGAGGTATGACCAGCTATCTATCTATCTATCTGTCTATCTATCTATCTATCTATCTATCTATTTATTTTTGTGCCCGCATCAAATTCACAGTCTCGCGCTTGCCAGGTGCTGTGCTGCTGAGCTATGCATCAGCCCTGACTGTTTATTAGAAGATAGGCTGTGCTTATTTCTTTATTTATTTTGTCTTTTTGAGACAGGGTCTCGCTATGCCGTTCAGGCTGGCCTGGGGCTCACTTTGTAGCCCAGGCTGGTCTCGAACTCACAAGGATCCTCCTGCCTCAGCCTCCCGAGTGCGGGGATTCCAGGCGTGCGCCACCAGGCCCGGCTTAGACTGCGCACATTTAAAGGGTGCGTGTCATGCACAGTGGGTGCGGTGATGTCCTGTTGCCTCCTGATGCTCTTCCGCTGTCTGTGGGTCTTCTGCTCGTGCTTTGAGGTAGAGCCTCACTGTTGCCTGGCTCGCTGTTGAACTGGCCCTCCCTCCTGGGCCTCCCCGGTAGCTGGACTCCGAGTGTGCGCTGCTGGGCTGGTTGATTGCAGTGTTTTATTGCTCTGCCTGTTGTTTTTCTAGGCTTCCGCGACATCCTCTGCGCCTGTAGTTCCGCCTACTGTATAGTGTCTCTGACAGCGTTGACTGCGTACCTGGGGGTTTGGGTTGAGCTGTTTCCTAAACACTTGGTGTCTCTGCTTAGCACAGGTGGCCTTTCCTCTAACTCCTGCACACATAGAGACACAGCCCTAAAACCCTCCTCTGCCAGTTCTTCCTCACTGTCCTCACAATCACTTTTGACTGATTTTTCTCGTTTTGAGTTGTCCTTTACCACCTATCCTTGTCTGGTAATGTTAATTCAGAGGCCAGACATTATCAGTTCTGCTTTGTTGAATGGCAGGTAGTTTTGCGCTTTGCTCTAGCGCATGGTTGAATTACTAAGAAGTAGTTGGATCATTTAGGTTTTGCTCTTAAGTTTTGTCACTCATGAAGAAAGCAAGGTTTGGTCCAGGGCTGAGTATTTCGGCTGCAGCCCGGAGGGAGACCCTTGGTGTGCCCCTGGCAGTTCCTGAGCGAGGCTTCCACCCTGGCCGTCCGTGGGAGCAGGCTCGCTTCCTGCGTCTGTGTAAACCTCACGGCCGTTGCCCTGAGCGGCCTTGCGGGTCTCCTCGCTGTGCAGCGGTGGCGCGCTGGCTGTGCCTCACCCAGCCTCCAGCAGTAAGCAGGGCAGTTAGAGGGTGAGCCTCCTTACTAAAAGCCTGGCGGGGAGGTGGCTGAGCGGATCACATGCTTGGCCGCCTGGAGGCTAGTGTCTTGCTGGGACTGATAATGTCTGCCCGTAATCCCAGTGCTCAGGGAGGCGGAGGTGGGAGGATCGTGGAGAGTTCAAGCCCATCCTGGACTACATGTAGTGAGTTTGAGGCCAGCCTGGACCACACGGTGAGACCCTGTCTCAAAAAACTAAAAAAAGTAACCTTGGAAGCCTTGTTATTTTACCGGTTTTTAGTTGTAGGAGATGATAGGGTGTAAGAGGAAAAAGAAAGCTCTTTTTTCTCTCTCTGCCAATTTCATACTCGGCTCAGAGCCAGTCTTTGGCCAGCTAGATGCTGCTTTTCTTTTCACCAAGCAGTTCCCTTGTGGACATCACCTGCGTGTCCCGTAATTCAGCTCAGTTCTGGTACTGTAGCATGAGATCCACAGGCTGAGGGTCAGTGTGCAAGATGGCCCTGGCTAGGTGCCCTTACAAGCTGGGCCAGCAGAACTCCTAACTGGCCGCAGACTGGGGTGCCCATGACCTCCTCCTTGGGTGGGATTATCTTGCTAGGATGGCTTGCAGGACTCAAGGAAATATTTGAGTTTGCTGGTTACTGTATCAAAGGACAAGATTGCTTTTTTTTCTCCCCCAGGACTAGGGATTGAGCCCAGAGCCTTGGGGCTGAGCTACGTCCCTAGATATTTTTGAGAGTGTCGCTAAATCACTGAATTGCCTCTAGAGCACTGAAATTACAGGTGTGTGCCATCACACCCAGTGTAAACATGTACAGAGTTTTGTTTTCTTTTGGTTGAGAGCTGGGGATTGAACCCAGGACCTTGTACGTGTTAGATACATTTTAGCCACTGAGCTCTAGTGTAGAATTCTTCATTGGCTTTATTTTCAGTTCTCGCATTGGGAAACACTTCATTCCACTGCAGTAGAATAAGCGAGCAGAAGTTGGTTTTATAGGCAGGAGAGGCCTGCAGGAAGCAGAAACACCAACAGAGCCAAAAGCCACTGCCATTTCCAAGTGGAATGGTCGGGCAGGCCCGAGGTGGAATGGTAGAAAAATAGTTGATCACTGGCAAGTTGGCAAGGTCCGTCAGGTCGCCTTCTGGGTTCGGATAAAGGCAGAAGCAGCCTCATTGTCAGGTTATCTGAGCATGGCGTGCTTGTGAAATGTGACTGTTGTCGCCAGTCCTGATTTCTTGGAAGACTGACTCGGAGCATTAGCCAGAGTTGCTGCGTTTTAATTTGGAGCCTGGTCTCTTGGGGCACAGGGCAGGAGTTCTGTCCTGTGTGACGGCCTCCCGCAATTTTGTGTGTTGTGCGTGTGTGCATGCGTGTGTGTGCCAAGTAGAACCCGGGGCCTCACCCGTGTTGAACAAGTGCTCTGCCACTGGGCCCAGCCCCAGCCTGTCCTGTCGCAGGGTACAGGAAGAGCTGCTGGAGAGACAGGCATAGGGGAGGGTGTGGGCATGTGACTCTGCAGTCCCCCACCCAGCAGCCCAGGCAGGTGCAGCTGAGCTTCACAGCTCAGGGCCTGACCTGGGGGCCTCCGCCCTCCCATCCTGGACTTTCTGCTTCCTGGCGGGAGCCTGGTGAACACCTGCTGGAACAGACCACTCAGCAGATTCCCAGGGCTTTAGGACCCTGGGACGAAGACCAAACTTACAAGGACTGATCTGAGCGTACGGAAAGTGTTCAAATTAAAAAAAAAAATGACTGCAGTAAGAGACACGTTGCCATGAGTCCCCTCAGAGTCCTCCCCCTTGACTGACACACAGCCGTCCTCACCGCGCTGGGCAGCAGTTCTGGAAGTCCTCTTCGGAGGCGCCTTCGTGAGCTGTGGTCAGAGCGCCATCCATAGAAAGGGCGGCTCAGAAAAACACCACCGTGGGTACTCACCCGCCTATTCACTGGATCCAGCACCATGCCGCCGCCGCTGGCCCTTCCCTGAGGCCAAAATGGCCGGGAAAGGGAAACATTTTAAATTAACTTGGAACATGGAGGCAGCCACAGCAGTGCAACTAAGATGTCCGGGGAAGAGGACTCAGAACTGCTTTTGAAAGTGGCAAGAACGATGGGATGAGTGTTCCCACTGAGTGGGGAGGGTTTCTGGGAGGATTCATGGCAGTGCACCTTTTGCTATAATAAATTTTAAATGCAGTGTGTTTTTTCCACCGTACCTCTTATTTCATATTATATTGCATAAGGTAAATTGGGTTCATGTGACTCCTGGAAGCAAAATTCTCTCCATTTTTTACAAAAGGAAAATGGAGAACTTGTTTTTTTTGTTTGTCTTTTTGAGACAAGGTCTCGCTGTGCAGTTCAGGCTGGCCTTGAGCTCACTTTGTAGCCCAGGCTGGTCTTGAACTCGCAGCGATCCTCTGCCTCAGCCTCCCGAGTGCTGGGATGACAGGTATGTGCCACCAGGCCCAGAGTAGAATTTGGTTTTATTATTTTTCATAGAAAACAGTGTTCACTGTGGAGCCTGAGGCAGTGAGATCAGAAGTTTGAGCCCAGTCCTGGCGATTTACCAGTGTAGTGGGAGTGAAAAGGGCTGGGCTGTAGCTTGGCAGGGAGGCACTGGGTTCAGACCGTGGTGCCACGTGCGTGTGTCTGTTGTCTTCTATCCCTGTGGTGCCACATTCATGTGTCTGTTGTCTTCTATCCCTGGTCTAATCAGTTCCTTCCCAAAGATAGGCCTGCCTGCCTGCCTGTCCATGTTTCTTTCTTCTTGGTGCTACACTGTGCATCAAACCCATGGGTGTTCTACCACAGCTACATCCTCAGCTCTTTTTTCAACTTTTCATTTTATTTATTTGTTTATGTATTTAGTAGTACTTGGGATTGAACCCATGGTCATTGCACTGGAATACATTCCTAGTGCTTTTGATTTATTTTTATATTTTTTCTTGGGTACTGGGAATCAAACTCAGGACCTTGCACTTGCCAGGCAGGTACTGCACCACTAAGATATATCCCCAGCCCCCTTATTTTTTTATTTTGAGCCAGTGTCTCACCAAGTTCCCCAGGCTGGGTTCGAACTTGTGCCACTGCTCCTGCCTCAGCCTCTCAGTGCTGGGATTACAGGTGTGCACCTCCTCCACGCCTGGTTTAGGGATTACTGCTTCTGTTAAGATGGTGAAATGGATGTGTGTGTATTCTTTTTAAAGTACTTTTTGTAGAATTGGTATTTTCTGCTAGGCATTTTCTGCTGCGTATTGCAAAGCATGTAGAAAGGGCTTCTCATATGCTATGTACTGAGGCTCCTGAACTGCTTTAGGATTTTCTGCACCAGCCAAGAAACCCTCCTTTGGGCTGTTGTCCAGCCTCCGCTTGCTTGGCAGTGGGTCAGTTTCTGTGGTGGTGCCGTTTTCGCACAGCCTGTATTGTTGGAAGAGCCGAGAGGAGGGGTGGGGTTGTGGGCTCCTTCCCCCTGGAATGGAGGTGGAAACTTGCAGGCCCGGGCTCTGTCCGCTTTGCATATCCCATTTCTGGGTACTAACTGTGCTTTAAGACAGAGGTTTATTACCACGCCAAGTCTGAAAACCCCATTTTCTCCCTCATGAAGAGCATGGCAACTGGAGGGTGTCCTGTGGTTTTCGGCTCTTGAGGGGCAGGTCCTGTGAGCCTCGCTGGGACAGCACTGTGAGAGGAAAAGTACCAAACATGTGTTGTGCTGGGCCTGGTGGCTCAAGCATAGTGAGACCCTGTCTCAAAAAGACAAGGGCTGGGGATCTAGCTCAGTGGCCTAAGCAGCTGCCTGGCAAGCATGAGGTCATAAGTTCAATACCCGGTGCCGCAAAAAACAAACAAACAAACAAAAAAAACCAAACGTGTCATGTTGGGACTGTGGGAGAGCAGGACAGGGTGTACCAACGCGCCTTTGCAGTGTGTAATTCACTTTGTGGCGTGTCTGTGTGTTGCACCTACACATTGCATTTCTATGCGTGATTTTAGGAACTCCTCAGGTAAGAAGGTATTTCCTCGTGCCACTGGTAACCTAAGAATACTGTAGTTTTCCTGTTACACAAGCTATACTTTTCCTAAACATTACTAAATTTGCTTTTTTGCTTATGAAAAGTTCAAACAAAAATAGAATGTCAATGATTCCTCTGTGACCAACAACTAGTTAATAGTAAAATTATACATAAGGGTATTTGCTTTTCTTTTTTTTTTTTTGCGGGACCGGGAATAGAACTCATGACCTTGTGCTTGCCAGGCGGACCCTTAGGCCACTGAGCTAAATCCCCAGCCCTTAGGCTGTTTGCTTTTTGTTTGTTTGGTTTTGGCTGGCAGTGCTGGGGATGGAACCTAGGGCTTTCACATGCAAAGCATACACTCCACCACGAGCTGTATCCCTAGACCCATATGTTTGCTTTTAAGTGGCATTTGTACACTCTAGAAAATAACTTCCTGTATTAGACATCAACACG
>RJWT010034014.1:0-13776 GCA_004365215.1 Cuniculus paca
GGATCCAAAAAGCCCCATAAATTCTCCTCAGAACCTTAGCATGGGCTCAGCTGTCAGCATGGGTGACTTCCACACACGGCTGGCTCATGGTGGGTATGGATTTCCTCTGGCAGTGCCATCCTTGCTCTTCTTATCTGTGTGGCTGCAGTGGCCTCCTGGAAGTCTCCTAGTTTTCCTCTGCCACTCTCCATAGCTTGTTCTCAACACAGCAGGCAGAAGGAACCTTTCAGAAAGGTATGAACGACCCTCCTTCCCGAACCTCCACAAGCCCACTTTGATCAACACGCACTCTGAAGTCCTGAGTCCACGGGCCTTCAGAGCTGTCCCTGGTGTCTCTGACCTTGTTTTCTCTGCTATCTGTCCTACCTCATTGCCTCCTCTTCCTGGCCCTTGGCGAAGCTACCCATAGCCCCACCCTATGTGCATGCCTTTCCCTGACTGGCCTCAACTAGGGACCCTGCTGTGTCCCCTGTGTAGACTGTGGACCCCAGGGGTCTCCGTTCCTTTCCCAGTATTGTTTTGCTCCATAGCATTAGCACTTTTACCCATATAAGTAAGTTGCATATTTAGCTAATCGTATGTCTCCCCATTAGAATTTAAACTCCAGTGGGGAGAGATGCTTTGAGCTCTTTTGTTCACTGCTGTGACTCAGTGTCTAGAACAGTGCCTAGGGGAAGAATGAATGTCCCCCCCGTGACCTCCCTTAGGGCTGCACAGCTGAGCTCTGGGTCATCCGCCGCAGCACCCAGGGTTCTCTTCTGCGGCACTCCGCTCTGGTCCAGAGTCGCTGCATTTCCCCTTCCCGCCAGGAGGGGTAAGTGTGCACACTCAGCAGGAGCGCCCTTCTGTGGTCAGGGTTAGGGGTGCACACGGGCACTCAGTGACTTTCTGGCTCTGATACAGGCAGTACTGGATGGTTGGTAGGGAGGAGGCATTCCCTGCCAACCTGACCATGGAACGGCTTGTTCCCAAAACAGATGAAAACCAACTCTCTTTTCCCTACTGTTTAAACATAAAATAGGACTCCTGGTTGAGTATACAATTCCTGCAGGAAATTCTTGGGAGATATTTTCATTTACCTTGTGTCTCTTTTTTGTGGTAATTATTTAAGTATTCTGACCTTCCCAAAACTTCCAAACACCTGTATGTTAACTGAGCTAAAGAAAATCATTGATTTCCCTCCTGTACCAGAATATTTTAAAAATTGAAATTTCCTTCCAAAATGTTTATTATCCTATCTCTGTGAAAACGAACACAGGAATAAGGACAATGGGCATATTTAACAGTCATGAAAAAAGTATTAAACAGCAGGACCGTTCAATAAACATATTTTGGGCACCTCCTATATGCTTGGCGCTGTGCTAGGTTCTGGGAAATTGAAACTGAATAAAACGAACTCATTGCTTAATGCGTAATGAAGGTTAAAGAAACCTGCATAATAAATGATGGTACTAAACAGAATTAAATAAGTACTATGATAAAGGCGCAAGCAAAATTATCAAGGAGTACAGGAGCAGAAAGAAGTAATTTTGATCAGGAAAATCAGGGAAGAGATAGCAAAAGCCTTGCTTAGGGAGTATGCAAGACGTTGGCAGGCTGAGACAGGCAAAGAAGAGTGTGCCACGCTGGGACCTTGGAACAACCAGAGTGTAGAGCAAGGTTGTGTCACTGTCCTGGGTGGTGGGGGTGAGGGACCATGGCTCACGCAGAGGGCCACATTCCCTCAAATGTCCTACTCTGTTTCAGAGCCAAGATGCAACCAAGGCCTGCCTGGGTGGCAGGGCCTCAGGAACTGCATATTGAGTGAAGACAGCCAGGAGGGAAGTAAGGACAGAAGGAAGAAAGGATGAAAGGCTGAGAGGATGAAAGGAAGAAAGAAGAAAGGAGAGTCCACTGACCAGAACAGACAATTGGATGCCACCTGCATGTCACTGCTCCGAGAAGTAAAGCAGACAGTGGCCCCTTTCCTGCCTTCCCAGCTCCAACTGGGGAAATGAGAAAGGAGTAAGATGTTATTCCTTATTCCTTCATCCTCAACTGCATGATGTTTAAAAAGGGATTTCTTAAAAGTACTCTGCAACATCTTAAAAGTCATCATATCCATTTTCCTCCCCATGAATGAGGCAGGGCATGTAATCAGATTTCACCATGTTTACCATTCTGTATGTGTAATATGTGCCTCGTTGAATTTTTGCAAAGTTCTCATACTGTTGGTGTAATTTTATTTCTAAAAATAGATGATGATACCCTTCAGTTTATTTAGTGGCAGCTGTGTTCAGGTAGAATTCATATACAATCGTGGACTGATCAGGCCCTCAACCTCCCAAACGAGAGGAAAGTGAAGGCTTAAATAAGTGAGACAGGTAGTATGATTTTAGGGCTCCAGGAAGATTAAAACCCTCTAGCAGAATTCGAGATTCTGGGGGCTGAGACGAACAACTTCTCTGGGAGGCCTGTTTTTATTTGGCTTTTAAACAAAAGGAGGGGATACTAAGAAAAACACAGAAACTGAGCAGGACTTTGGGGGTCAGTTTAAAGACTTTTCCAAGTAGTAAATTATGCTGATGCAGGAGAACTGCCTTGTCTCCAAGTTGACATTCATGGCAGAACTGAGACAGCAGGAGTAAGACACCTGCAGCTACAGTCCCTATTTGATTAATTGGAGTTGGAGCCAGGTGTCCTCAACTGTGGCCTTACCTTGTCCTTTGAAGCGTCACTGGCATCACAGACCACTGCAGGCCTCAGCCAAGACCAGAGATTCCTGGAGGTTCACTTACTATGAATCTGCTGCCCATCTCCAGACAAGGGACATAGGCCTGGGACAGACTCACAAGTAAACACAGAAAGCCAATCGCTTCATTTGAAATCCTGTTCAAAACTGCTTTGTAGTGGTCTCTATGATGTTCTGTGGTGCTGCAGACCCAAAGCAACAGGGTCAAATGACCACGGACTGAAGCCTCCAAAACGCTGAGGTGAAATCAACCTTTCAAGTTATTTGTCTCAGATACTTTGCTACAGCAACAGAAAGCTAAGGTCAATGATCCATTTTGAATTAATTTTTGTGAGGGGTGTGAGGTCTATATTTACATTCGTTTTTTTCTTTTTTTTTTAATGTTGATATCCATTTGTTAACACTGTTTGTTGAAAACACTCTAATTTCTCCAGTCTCTTGCCTTTGCTCCATGGTCAGTAATCAATTGGCTAGGTTTATATAGATCTCTTTTGGGTTCTCCATGCTGTTCCAGTTAGCTCTTTGTTCTTTTGCCAATGCCACACTGATTCAGTTACTATAGTTTTACAATAGGTTTTCAAGACAGAGTGTGTCAGTCCTCCAGCCTTGTTCTCTTCTTTTAATATTTTATTGATTATACTGGGTCTTTGCCTGTCAATGTGAAGTTTAGAGTCAGTTTGTTGACGGTCACAACGTAACTTGCTGAGACTTTGACTGAAGTTGCACTGAAGCTAGTGTTCAAATTGGGAAGAAATAACATCTTAAAACTATCGAGGCTTCCTGTCCAAAATCATGAGCTATCTTTTGAAGGATGCTCATATAAATGGCACTGGGTTTTTCATTTCAAAGTTCACTATTGTGGATATACTGGAAAGCAATTATCTTTTGCACACTTACCTTGTGTTCTGCATCCTTGCTGTAGTTTAATTGTTAGGTATTTTCCTTGGTGCCGCAGAGAAGCAAGAGCAGAAAAAGAACAAAAAAGAAAAAGACCTTTGTTGTGAGCATGGGAGGGCAGCAGGAGAGTGCAAGATCCCCTAGAGGCAGACAAAGCAGAGGCAGGCTTTTATTCAGTTTGATGGGGTAGAGTTTGAAGGGGTGGGCAGAGTGATGTATTGACAGCTGATTGCGGGGAATGTTAGTGCGTGTGAAAAAAGTGGTAAGTTTGATTTTGGGCTTGGAAGAAGAATGCAGAAGTCGGTATTGAGGGAATGCACTGCTGCTCCAGGGTCCATCCATGTGTGGCAGGTGCTGTACTGAGTCTGCTGGAGCTTCACACAGGCAGAACCCATGACTAGTTAAGGAAGATTCTTATTATTGTTGTTTCGTTCTTTCAAATTTTCTGCGTCATCATGCTATTTATGTATAAAAACAGCCTCATTTCTTCTTGACTAATACCTTTTATTTGTTTTCCTCATACTATTGCATTAACTAGGGCTCCCAGTAGATTGTTATAAAAGGGGTGGTGAGAGGGAGTGCCTTTGCCTCATTCCTGAAAGCACTGTATTGTAAGTTTTAAAGATGCAGAAACAACCGATTGTATATATTTATCTTGTTTCTGACTACTCCGTTTTACAAGTAGTTTTCACATTTGCTGGGTTAGTGGTTGTACATAATTCTACCAAATACTAGCGCTGTCTTTCCTGAGCCTTCTCTGATTGCCGAGCTTATGTGTTGTTTACCATTCCTCGTCAGTGTAAGTACTTCTACAGCAAGCGGTTTAGTGCCTTCAATTATTTTCTTTGTAACTCTTTAAATTTACAAATATGTGTTAAAGAAAATAACCATTTTGTATGGTTTAATGTTTTTACTGTCAGCATAAAGCCTGAAGCTGGCGCATACTTGTGCTTATCGTCTTGGTTTACCTGTCACTCCATCAGTCTTCCATGGTGAAGTTGCTTTTGAGCTAAACAAAATCTGAGAGCATTTACTGAGATGGATGGCAATGTTAGTATCCTGTAGTGTGATGAACTTTTCTACACTCTGACTGTGTGCCTTCAAAATTCACACATTTGAAAATTTAACTCCCCAGGTAGTAATATTAGGAAATTAAGTCATGGAGGTGGAGCTTCGCGTTAGTACCTTTACAAAGGATGTCCAGGGAAGGGTCCTCAACCTTTCTGCCATGTGCACACACAGGTGAGAAGGCACTGAATCTTTCAGAAATTGGAAATCCTAGCTCCAGAGCTGTGAGAAATATTTTTGTTGTTTCCATGCCACCTAGGGCATGATATTTTATTATCAATCAAATTCGATTACTTTATTAGCAATCAAATGAGCTGAGACATTGGTGCCCAACCTTTGTGGGACCTGGTACCAGTTTCAGGTGGGGGTTTAAGGTGATTCAAAGGAGCTGATGTCCTAGATCCCTTGCATGCACAGTCCACAGAGGGATTCATGCTCCTATGAGAATCTAATGCTGCTGATGATTTGACGGGAGGTGGAGCTCAGGCTGTGATGCCAGCTTTGAACAGTTGAAGCTGCTCACTTGCCTGTTGCTCACTTCTTGCTGTGAAGTCCAGTGTCTCCGTTACTTTTATCATTGCTGGGACAAAACACCTGACCCCCAAAGTGAAGCAAGGAAAGATTTATGTAGCTTACAGTTTCTGGAGATTTCAGTCCATAATCAGCTGGCTCCAAGGCAGGGTGGCATGGCACTGGGCAACACTTCAAGGCAGCAGCCAGAGCAAAAGAGAAAAAAGGGGAAAACAAACCTCTTCTTCTCCCTTACACAGGCCACCCCCACTCCAGGGTGGGTGTAGCACTCACAAAATGTCCTTGCCCTCCTTTGCACAGGATGAGGATATTTACAAAGTAGGAACCCTGGCTCCCTGCTGAGTCTCTCAGTTAACTTCTAAACTGCTTAAGTTGACACAATGTATCAACCATAAGACCCAGCTTCTAACAGGTCATGGATCTGGAACTGGGGACCCTTAGAATAAGGCAAGCACTTTGACTTTATAGCCAAGGGAGTCTCTGTAGAGTGGGCTAGGGCAGCTACTCCTCAATAAAGGGTAACTCATCAGAAATCAGCATCACCACCACCATGGTCAGAAATGTTATCTGGGAGCACAGGCCCCGCTATGATGAGCTGTTGCCCTCCTCTGTGTCCATGAGGTAAATCCTCATCCTCATGGAAGCCACACAGGTGATGCTTGTGGTACCCTCCCTAAGTGCAGAGAGCTGTGCTCTGTCCTGTGTTATCGGCTTCCTGTTGCCCTAACAGATACCTGAGATAATTCACTTATCAAGGGAAAACAGTTATTTTGGCTCACAGTTTTGAAAGTTTCAGTCCATGGTCAATTGGCCTTATGTTTTTGGGCTTGTGGTGAGGCAGCATATCATGGAATCAGTACATGACTAAACCACTCACCTAATGACTAGGGAGCAAAGAGAGACCAGAGTCTTGTAGTCTCCTTCGAGGGCACAATTCCAATGACTCAAAGACCTCCTACTACTGCCCAGTAGTGATTGAGCCTTTAGCACAGTGGTATTTAGATCCAAATTACAGTAGTCCTTGGCATCTCCCGTAATCCTCACAGCTCTTGAAGGAGAGTAGCATTGCTCTTCCTATTTTAAAAATGACCAAACTGAGTGTTCAGGGGTTTAAATAAACTATTGAAGAGCTCTCAAGTGCTAGATATTGGAGTCAAGAGCTTCATGCAGGCTTACGTGGTCAACACTCATGTTGTGAAGCATTCCAATCTGGAGCTCATGAAGATTCCCATGTGACAAACCCTTTACTTCACCTGAAAACTGGCCATGCAGAAACATCATCCTGTAACACAGTGATTCAGCATCAGATACACAGCTCTGTCTAAGCCAGTTTATGGGGCTCGGCAGGCCTGTGCCAGTGGGCCTCCTTGGGTACTGGTCTGAGCTCTCTGCCCATGACGCTACTGGACATAGTTCTCCTTTGAGCTTTTGCTTTGTTCAGCCTCCCTGTGCAGACATGGAAGTGTGATTTTCCTAAACTTCCTCCTTCGAATTTAAGATGAGGACACACTAGGCTTGCACAGTAAATTTATGCAATCAGTGCTGGCCTTTAATACTGTTCTAAAAATGGATATCTGCAAGACTTAACACTAAGATTGCTGCAGTTGCTCGAAGAGAGACACAAGAGATGGTGGTGATGGCCTTCTGTAAATGTGCAAGCCAACAGCTAAGAGAACCACTTAATTCAAATTCACTGACAGGCAGCGAGAATCCCTGTGTCACCATCAGTGTGCTGAGTGAGCCCAGAGCTTTCAGACAGAGCAAGCTACGGCAGGGGAATTGGTGGTAGTAGCTTTCATTGACTCAGATTTGACCCTGAGTCAATGGGGAAGCGAGATTCTGTTCTGGGATAGCTTGTGTAGCTTCACCGTCTCAGAAACTGGGAGAATGTGTCAGTTCTCTTCTAATGTAGTTTGCCAGCCAGGTCCTGAGCACTTAGGAAGATGCAAAGATCCAGCTGACATGAAGCTTAGGGGTCTTCTAACCCACTCAGCTCGAGACACGTGTGTCTACTTCCATCATTCACCAGCTCATAGCTGTCCACCAGCATGCTCAGATCCAGAGTAGGGATGCTGCAGGGAGACAAGGGGGTAGCAACTCTCCATGGAGATTAAACAGTGCTGCATCATGAGGCTGATGGCTGCACTGGCTGCTGATGGGCCCTGGGTTCAAGGTTTGTTGTGCTGAATTAATCATTCAGCCCTTTTGGCCTGTATAAATGGAGGAATGGTCTTCCTAAAACTCTTCTCACTTTCAACCTTCTCTATCAAGTGGGATTTGACTGACAATAGCTGCCATTTACTGAGCAATTCCTGCACACAGTACACATATCAATCGAGACAATCTCCTGATATCATATCTGCAGCTATTATTCCCATTCTATGGAGGAGGAAATTGAGGCTTAAAAAGATCAAGAGATTCACCCTTGTATGGGAAAATCCAGATCTGATGAACTGTAAAGCCAGGAATCACTAGACTGCAAGACTTCTTGAGGAAGATGAAGCATTTAGATCTAGAGAGATGGGGTGAGAGGGGGACCGTCCAGGCCGAGGAAGCAGAGTGGACCTAGGATACAAGTGACAAGACTGCCTGGTGTGTGCTCGGGGACAGCATGCTGACATCGCCCCACTGGAGTGACTGGTTTGCACAGGATCTGGATCAGCATGCTTCTCTCCTACCTTCCAACAACTCAGAGGAAACCTCCAAGCCTTCTCGCATACACCAGAAAGTTAGTTCCGGTACAGGCAGAAAGAAATGTTAGAAGGCTTGCTGCTCTGGTACCTGCTGTATGGATTATTTAAAGGAAGAGCATTGTTTGTGAACTTTCCCCCACTTTCAGAACCCTGACAAGCAATCTCCCCTGAAGGTTGGAAGCATCATTTATTCAGAGATGGAACCAAAGTTAGCCATCGCTCTGCCATCGCTCTGCTGTGGGCTGTGAGTCTTAGGAGACTCTTGCTATCTGCTAGAGAAACCCTTCCACTCCGACAAAGAAAACAATTTCACCAGGTCACAGACAGGCAGTGACAGGAGTCTGAGCCTCTGAGACTTGAGTTTGGTGGTAGAGTTGAGCCCTGGGAGGTGTATAGCAGGGCCTACTCCCCATGTTCCTCCCCAACATGTGGGAACATCTAGATACGAGCCCTAACAGATGCTATTTTGATTCTCATTCTGTGCCTACTGTACTTTTATTTTTTCTCTGAAACCTTTTCAAGAGTTTTTCTGTGTTCCTTGGGGCCAGTTCTAATATGATAATTGGAAACTTGCAAAAAGTGGTGACCCGTAAGCAATAAGCACAGATCCCAGAAGTTCCCAAGGTAATTTTCCAAAGAAGGCCCAGAGAACTGAGCACTCTTAGTTCTCTACCAGAACTGTTCCTCAGCTAGGAAGAGAGACTCGTATACTCAGGCAGCAAGGACCAGCATTGTTGAGATGCCTGGTGGAGCCTGTTCCCTGCAGGCAAGAGCTGATGTGAGGAAAGGCTTTTACAGAGTGGGGCTGTCAAGCAGCCATAGGGCCAAAAGACTTTAAAAGAGCAGAGGCCAGATGAAGCTCTTTAACTATCAGTGGTAGGTGATCTTAATGAGAAGAAAGGTTAAAAAGTTGGCTAGGGAGTCCTGTACTATGAAGATCCATAGAGACAGAGCAAGAAAATGGTGCTTCTTGGGGCAAGAGAGACAAGAAACTAATAAGGTTTTATCTGTCTATCTACTGTTCAATACTGTATTTTCAGTAGTTCAATATATAATATTGATCCCAAAAGGGATTGGAGAATGGGCAAGCAAAAGGACCAGATCAGCTGTCCAAAATCAAGTGTTGATTTCTTGCTTAGTTTCCCCCTGGGGAAATACTGATACTATTATGGCAGGAGTATAAAGAGGTAATTCCCCAGGCTTTTCCCAAAGATATCTACAAGATTTACTCAGAACACCACACACTGGGGAAAGAGGAACAACCAGATTTTCTAACACTGTTGCATGTGTCAAGGTTGACCCCCACAGTAACGTGAGACTCCCTGTTGGAGTAGGGCCAAATGGGGGTTACGTAATACATGAAATCCTGTCCCAGGGTCATGCATATGCTTGATTGCTTCCAAGTTCTTGAATATGTAATTGGAATGGATATTGTATTACTCACCTTTCCATTGCTGGGACAAACATCTGACATACACAACTTAGAGGAGGACAGGTTTATTCTGACTCACAGTTTCAGAGGTTTCAGTCCATGGTCAGTGGGCATTGTAGCAGAAATATCATGGAGGAAGTTCACGACAGAGGAAAGCAGCTCATGTTCTGGTAGCCAGAGAGCAGAGAATGAGGGAGCTAGAGAGGGAGCCAGGGACTATTATACAGCTCCTTGAAAGACACAGCCCCAGTGACCTGGTTCCTCCAGTGGGCCCCACCTCCTCACATTCCACTCTGCCATGAACTCTTCAGTACCCTCATGGTGCAGTCACCTCTCTAGGCTCCACCTCTCCAATCACTAAATGTGGATCAAGCCCTCAACATATGAGTCTTACGGAGGACGCTTCATATTTAAACCACAATAGACATACTTGGCAGTGAGGGAAACCCTCATAGTGGTCTCTGGTAGGAAGCGGGAGAACCATTATAGTAGGATAGGCCTGGGGGAGCCCATGAAAGTACTCTCCCCTCCCACCCTGACCAACTTGTCAAATCAAAGTCAATGTCACAGTTACTGATGACATAATATTAATCAGACTGAGGAGCAAGAAGTGGCCAGAGCAGGACTCTGATTACCCCTTGTCAAGCTGGCAGTTGAGGGGCTGCTACCAGGATGAAGTGAGAAATGGTTTTGAGAGACCACCACTGTCTTGGTCACACTGAATCAGTTTCAATCTAATTGGCAAACTTTTGTGTTCTTGCCCAGATATTTTACTGAATTTTGAAAATTATTATTGGGAGGCTACTGCGAGCCAAGGACTGTACTAGGCACCATGATTATCTGCAACTTGGCACTCACATTCTCAGAAAGATTGGCACTGTGCTTCTGTGTTGGCATGGTGCATCCATTCAGCTTCCTGGCCCAGTGAAGGGGACCCAGGGAATCCAGAGAAATAAGTCAGCAGAAGAATCAGCTCCTCCTCTCATCCCTCCTCCCCCTCTCCCCTCCCCCTCCTTCTATGATTCGTTTCATCACTACTGGGGATTGAACCCAGGGCCTTCTCCCTGACCTATATTCCCAGCCCTTCTTTTATTTTTTATTTTGGGACAGGGTCTCTCTGAATTGCCCATGCCTGGCAATGTCTTCACCTCCCGCAGTGGTTTGGATACACACCTGATGTCTATCCAATCATTTATTTTTCTACCTGGGTCCCCCACTCCTCTTGCCCAGAAATATCAGGAGTGGTTACCTGGTTGACTTGAATATGCATAAGAAAAAGTAAACTTTCCAATTTTGCAGGAGCCATAAAATAACCTCTTAATGACTGCTAGATGTTGACACTCCATCAGAACATCAGAGTCCCTGGCTGCCTCTGGGCCACAGATGGCAGATGGGGAAGAAGCAGCAGTGGAGGCAGGAGGGGCACAGACAGAGTACACGGAGGGCCCAGGGGATCCTCTAGGTGGCTGATGCATGTGTGTTTGCATTTCTGTATCGATGCGTGTATTGTGAGTATTCATATACACAGAAAATCTGTTATAGCAAGTATTCCCTAACTAAAAGTAATAAATCTTCTTTTGCTGCAGTGACAGATACTTGGAATCATTGCTGTGCCCTTGACCACTCGTGAAAGGAAAACCCCGTGCCATTCTCTGGAGGTGAGGAAGAGGCTAAATGCTCAACTCCAGCCTAATCCTCAGTGGTTGGTGGGGTTAGGGAATGGGGCTTGCTCTACAGAAGAGAGACCGGTTAGGCTGCCTAGCGAGGGCCACGTGCTGTCCCACAGAGAAGAAAGCAGCTTGCAGGGAGCATTTCTTACCCTCTGGGCCCAACAGAACCCCTCATCTTTTTAAGGATTTGCTTATTAATTTTTCAGAGTGAAACAGAGAAGTCTTGCTCACTTCTCATTTCTTACATGCTTTCCTTTGGGAGGCTGTTGGATTAGAAGTGCCTGGCTAGGTAGCATCCCCAGAGCTGAGGGACCAGAAGTGTGGAAGTGGTTTGGGGCTACCAGAGCACCATGAAGACATCGCTCGCTGTCTGAGCCCATTGTGTGCTACTGTAATAGAATAGCTGAGTCCTGGTATTTTAGAAAGAATCAAAGCTTATTTGGCTCATGGTTCTGGAAACTACGAAGGCCAAGAATGTGGAGCTAGGACGTGGAGAGGGCCCTTGAGCCACGTCATCCCGTGATGGAAGGGCAAGAGACTGCACCAGATGGAGTGGGTCATCCTTCTTTTATGTCAAACCTGATCCATTCATAGTGTCTCATGACTTAGTCACCTCTGAAAGACCCCCCCTTAATACCATTATAGTGACAATTAAAGGTCAACATGAAGCTTGGAAGTTGTTCAAACCATCCCACTCATCATCCCAGCAGACCGGTCATCCATCAGAAAGGAGACTTGAATGAAACTTGTTGGACCAGCCTGACTTCTAAATCATGAGTGACCAGGTTGGCTGTGGTTTTCTGAAGGAAAGCAGAGAATTCTGTGGGTGACAGGTGAGCGTAGAGGAACAGAGTGTGGGTCCTGTGCCAAAGGCCAAGGTGGCACGTGGCTTCAGCAGCTCACAGATCTGCAACTTTGAGCAAGTGACTGAGCCCTTCTGAGCCAAAAGCTCTTGACTGCTAAAATGGAGATGATCACATGTGTGCCTGCGAGGTTGTTGTGAGGCTAAGGTGAGTAACCGGTATAGATGCCTAGCTATTATTTATCATTACTTATGTAACGGGACTGTGCTTATGTTAAAAATAAAAAAGAGAACTAAATCCTAACAGATTTCAGAACTGCAAGGAATTAGTTCATCATCTTTTCCTGCCAAGAAAGATTCTATGAAAAGAGTAGAAAATAAATTTTGTAGGTGGCGTGTAAGCAAAATATGTATGTACAGTATTTTATAAGTGAATTCATTTGTGAGTTTGCCTTTGTAGCAGAAGGAGGGTGAGTGTAGCTGGAGAACAGTAAGGGGCACTTCAGTTTCATGTGTAGTGTTGTTATTTTATTTTTTAATAAAAAAGAAAGACTGAAGGAATCAAACCAATGGGGCCATAGCCAGTTCCAGGTGGTAAGTAGAGGGGTGTTTATGTAAGATTCTTTAGACTTCAGTGGCATTTTCTAAACTTCTCAAAATGAAAAAGTACTCAAAAGACAGAAACCAGGCAGTGATCCCAGGAAAGAAGGGACCCATCCATGATCCAGATGAACAACGATGAGAAGAAGGAACAGCACCCAGGAGGACTGAGTTCCAGCAGCACTTTCCAAGTCCAGAGACAGAGGAAGGGAGACCATCAGCCCTGGACTCAAAGAGAATGGGAAGCGCATGCCCTGCAGACGGCGTGACTGTCTCTTTCCTCCAGGTTTCTTCCATTTCTGATATTCGTCTTGTTTTTCAATCTTTCACACTTCACTTTATTAGCAAAGTCAGTTTGTCAGATGTTTCCAAACCAGCAACCTCTGCAAAGATATGAGAACCCAGGAGTTACTAAGAGCTTTCTCTTTGCCCTTAAAATTGTAACAAATGAGTTTAACCCTGGTTTATCGAGTTTGATGGATTCACAAAACTCTACTGACTAGGTTTTGGGAAATACTCTTTCTCTTCATGTCACATACTTTTCTGACACTGTAATTGTTCTTGCTCCTTCAGGCTTTTACCAAAGGAAGAAGAATGACCTGGATTAAATGTACCAATGAAATGGGATAAAAATGAAATATTTGAACGTTATTCTTACCCTCTCAAGAACAATTTGCTTGAAACGTAGTTGCATGGGACTCTTCAAAGGAGAGGGATTGTGCAAGGGAGCATGAGGGACAATGCACTGCGGGTGTGGAGGGGACGCTGGTCCCAGTCGCAGCAGCACCACCAGGTCGAGTCCTGGTGCTATTGTGTGACCTTGGGTAAATCACTCACCTTCTGGGTTTAGCCCCTTACCAGTTCAATTCTTTATATATATGCTTTTTCATTAACTTTATAAAATAATATAGTAGGAAATGTAAGGGACAATTTTATCACATTTATTCAATAAAAGAATCAACTGCTTGAAAGACATCTGCCTGAGAAGCACTTAGGATAGTCAGTGGGTAAATGAAATTGCTGGAGTGATGTTCGGGGTAAGCAGGACCTTGCATCACGGAATTGCTGTGAGAAATGGCATGGGGTAAGATGATATTTGAGAATGTACTCTGGAAGTAAGGGTTGCCAAATGCCCATTAATTTTCTTCCATACCTCCCCAATTCACCCTGCTTGAGCAGCCATATTGAGCCTGCTTAAGTGCCAGTATTTGATTTGGTTTTCTGGTATTTTCAGAAGAGCAATTGAAAGTCCTTCTTGGTGCTGCCTTTCCCCCACTTTAAAAAACATTTTTAAAAACTCATACAGCATTTTGCTTGCGTACCACCATGTAAAACTGAACAAACTCCCTTTT
>RJWT010034015.1:0-13767 GCA_004365215.1 Cuniculus paca
GAGAGGAGGGAGACTGATGAAACAAACAATAAATTCTAACCCTCTGCCTCGACTGCTCCTTGGTAACGCTCTAAACTGCATGTTTTATACATTCTTCTATATAGCTATTCCATAATAAAAAATAAAAGAACCAGAACCAGTGCCCTATTTAATCATCACAAGATTTTAAAAGGAAAGTAATCTATTCCTAGCTTTAAAGGTATAAGGGGCTTCTCAAGTATGTCATTTCCAAAAAGACAAATATATCTAAAACCAAAGTCTGCCAATATAACTAGGATACAATGTATTTATACTCATAAAATATTCTACAGTAGTAATTATTCCTTTTCTTGTGCTTCCTCAAGACTAAACATTTTGGGGTCTGGAGAATAGTGAGCAGATAAAAACCGGTGATGCTGACCCCAGGACAGACTACAAACATGCATGCTTCCTTTCTCCTTCAAGGTACTGGTTACTGAACCCAGGGCCTCATTCCTGCTAGGCAAAGCTCTGCTACTGAGCTCCAGCCAGGCTCTTCTTAAATTTTTACTTTTAAAACTTTGATGATTACTATTACTATTATTATTATTTGTCTTTTTGAGACAGGGTCTCGCTATGCAGTTCAGGCTGGCCTTGAACTCTTTGGCAACCCTCCTGCCTCAGCCTCCCCAGTGCTGGGATAACAGATGTGGACCCCCACACCCAGTCTTTAAATTTTTATTTTTTTATTTTTAATTTTTTTTGCGGCACCAGGGATTGAACTCATGACCTCATGCTTGCCAGGCAGGCACTTAGGCCACTAAGCTAGATCCCCAGCCTAAATTTTTATCGTGAAACAGAGTCTTACTAAATTTCCCAGGCTGGGAAATTTAGCATATACGTCTGGCTTGTGAGCCTCCTGCCTCAGCCTCTCAAGGAGCTGCAATCACAGGCACGTACCTGGCTGGATATGTCTGCTCTCACTCTTTTGGGTTTTGTTTGTTTGTTTGTTGACTGACTATCATATTGGGATTGGACCTGGAGCCTTGGCACTGGGCTACATTGCCAGCCAGTTTTTTATTCTGAGACAGGATCTTGCTATGTCACTAAATTGCCCCGCAATCACCCGGGTCCCACTAAATTCAAATGGGCTTGAATTTATGGTGCTCCTGCCTCAGCCTCCCAGAGTGCTATGATCACAGGTACTATTCCACCACACCAAAGTATATGCTTATATTTTTAATCACATAAAATGTTCAGCAAAATCTGCGGGGTCTTTTTGTTGTTCTTTTGGGGGGATTTTGTTTGCTGTTGTTCAATAAAATAAAGCCTTTTGTTTCTCTAACATTTCATTATATTCTAGAACTAGCATATTTCTAATTCCAACAATTACAATTACTAAGTCTCACAAATTAGTAAGCGCCCAATTAAGCCCAATTAAGGGCGGAAAGTGTACCTCAGTGACAAAGTACATGCTTAACACACCCAAGGCCGAAAGACTTAAAATTTAACCTGAAGTAAACAAGACGGGCTGGAGATGTAGTTTAGCAGAACAGCACCTGCCTGGCAAGGCTGAATTCGATTCCCAGCACCAAAAGAAAAAAAACCCAAAAAAACAAAACAGGGCAACCCACTGGGGACCCCTTCTGTCTCTCTCTCAGACAGAAGCTTTCTTTCTCTCTCTCAATAAATATATCCTTCTCAAAAAAAAAAACAGAAACAAAAACAAAAACAAAACCAATGCTGGGTGTGGTGGTACACTCCAGTACTCCCAGCACTCTAGAGGCTGAGGCAGGAGGATTGCTGTTTGAGGCCAACCTGGACAACCTAGTGAGTTCAAGGCCAGCCTGAACTATGTAGTGAGACCCTGTCTGAAAAGAAAAGAAAAGAAGAAAAGAAAAGAAAAGAAAAGAAAAGAGGAGAGGAGAGGAGAGGAGAGGAATGAAGGAAATGAAAGAAAGAAAAGAAAGAAAACGAATGAGAGAGAAAGAAAAATGGACGGGACAGATACTTCTAGGACACCTAAGCAAAATGTGCCTTTTCCCTTGCTGACCGGGCTGCATGCCCTGACTGTACAAACGAGACCTGTGAGTCCTTCCAGCAAGTCACAGAACGGGTTTGTCTTGGGAATACGGAGAGAGAATAAACTAATGTGCCTATACACACGAAGGTCAGCTGCCCTACAGATCAGGCTCGACTCCAGAGAGCACAACTTCCTCAGCTTCTCACCCCAGCAACGACTAATGGACGTGAGTCACACAACTGAGCACCCTGCCCTTCTCTTCTGACGCACACACCCCCCTCCTCACATCTGCTGCTTCATCTGTTCTCAGCTGCCTCAATCTAAAAAGCAGAAGGCTCAGTGTGCCATTACTCCATATCCAGGATATAAACAAAAACCTATTTGGAGAAAGATGTTTTTAACGTTTTAATAACTTAAAATGCACATAGAAGTGTTCTGCAGATAATAAAGTGCTTTACAAGGTAAAGCATTACTAGGCTTACAAGGTAGTGTAGATGCCACAAAGGACCGCGACATCTTTGACTCACGTGATGCTTCCAGCACAAGTTATTCCTCTGGACCAGGCCCTGTACCTTCCTGTGATTATAAGGTTGCATAAAGGATACAAACACGTTTCTAACTTGGGTTATAGGTTTTAAGTTTTGTTGCTCTTAAAATGCACACATCATCTCAGGATAACAAGAAACAACCTCAACGAAGAAAAGATCACAGCCCACCCATCAAAACCAGCCTCTTGCTTGACTACACGTGGGAGGCCTCCCCTTGTAAGGCCTCCATACAGCATATAAACACAACCCAGGGCAACGCAACCCCGGCCAGTAGTCTTGTCACTGTCTTGGAAGATCAGGATATGCTAGATCCTTGACCTTAGAAGGACCTTTCAAATTTTGCTAGACAAGTGAAAAAGCTTACAGACCATGTGCCTTTAACTGGAGGTCCCCAAAGCTGGCAACACAGTCACATGAGGAATATTCCAGACATCACCCTATTTACCGAGTCCCAGGCTCAATGCCCCAACCTTAAGACTTCCTGAAGCAGATAAACCTAGCCTCTACCCTAGAGGGCTCGAGATTTGTAGTGGATGAATATGTCAGACAGCAGGAATGAGATACAGATTTGTGCAATGATCTTTAGAAAATGGAATATATAATCTCGATATCAGGAATATTTCTCTCTGAGTGGCACAAAGATGATGACATTGAAACCAAAGAGAAGAAAATATAGTCATGTATACCACATGGCTCTGCAGTGCATATATGCAAAATCTAAAATAACTAGTAAGTGATAATCTATAAACAAAGTATAAAAGGCCTGGTTACAGTTAGACAACTGCATATAAATAAATATTGTCAACCTTCACATTCAAGTCTGCCACTAATGACAATGTTGAAAAGTAGGAAGACAGAGAAAGAGGTGAGGGGCCAAAATCCTTATATTACAAAGAGAGAAGCCCAGAGATTCAAGTACAGGATAAATATCCCTACTCCAAAATCCACAACTTTCTGAATGCTGACCTGATTTCTGGATTCGCGGTGTTCAACCAATGATGTCTGCAAATATTCCAAAAACCTGAAGCGCTTCTGGTTCAAGCATTGTGGAAAAAGGGTCCTCGATCTGTGCATCATTTAGAGTTACATAGGTACCGACAAAAGAACTAAAATAGCAATTCAGTACTTGCTTGAATTTAGCGAGCGAGACAGCTGAGAAGCCTGTGACCTGGGGGCTCCAAATTCATACGAGCATCCACTTGGGCCACACACTACGCCCAGCTGTACACCGAGTTAATGGCAGAGCTAGAGAAATGAACCAACTAATTCTCCTGTCTTAAGAGTAGTTTGAAAAGTCATTACTAAAATTCCCAGAAGACAGCAGGTTGTAAACGTCCCTATGTAGCATACTCATTCTGTCAACGCACATCAGCAAGCCTCAGAAAGAAACCTTGCCCTCGTCCTCACCAATACCCAGCGACTGGTCTGCTGGCCAGCCCGGGCAGAGCGACACGGGAGCCAAGCAGGCTCCACACGCCAGTCAGGTGCCCAAAAGACTGCGCACTGGCAGATGATCAGAACCTCACGAAGACGGGACTTCAGGTGCCCGCTCCAGGACAGCAAGCGGCACCCCTGTCGGGCTGCTGGTCAGTCCTGCTCAGTTGGAGACTCCATCTGATCATGGACCACAGTGTAGACTGGCAAAACCACTCGGGCTGCTTTTGATGACTTCATAAATGTTTTGAAATGCTCAACAGAAAGGCAACTTCTACCCCCAAAGTGATTCTTTAAAAATAAATGATAACCCACAGCCTTTAGTTTGCAGGGCTGGGAACGGAGCCAGTGGTTGTGCTTGTCTACCACGCACAAGGCCCCAGATCACAACAGCAAACAACACATTAGTTCCTGTAAAGAGAATTTTAGGGTTCAGTTTAGTTCACCATGACTCACCCCATTTTCAGTACGTTTTTCTCCAGGTATGTTTATTACATTTCTCTGAGTTCTTTGCTCTTGAGCCTGCCGGCCACCTAAAAAAATAAAAGGACCAAACTTCCTAAAGGCCACATTACAAAAAACAATTATCCCATACTTTCACTCATTCAAAATGCCAAGTTAAGAAATTCAAGATTTAATACAGTTTAAAAAATGCAACCAGGTGTGGTGGCACACACCTGGAATCCCAGCACTTGGGAGGCTGACGCAGGAAGATCCCTGTGAGTTCAAGGCCAGCCTGGGATATTTATCAAGTCTCTGTCTGAAAAAAAAGAGCTCTGTCATCTCTGCACTGGTAACAGCTCCTGCCATGGACCGTCACCCCCTGAAAGTGTACACCTGCTCCAGATTTGTTTCCACCGCATCCTTGGTCAGGAGCATCTCCCAGTTGCTGAGCTGACCACTATCTGCAGTAGTGCTCACAGACCTAAGACACTGACAGATGAGAGCCTCAGCAGCTCTGTGGTCCCTCATGCTGTGACCTCACTTGTCCTGCGCCACAGCTTCCAAATCAGCATCATTGCAAGAGACAGGACACAACAGCCAAGTGTGCTGGGGCTGGGGCTGCCACAGTTGGCTGGGATGGCACTGTGTTTGGAAGCCTCATACTAGTTATGCCAGGAACCCTTCTCAGAAGCAGCAGCTCTTCTGGGCTCTGCCCTCTCAGAGGCCGTGGGCTCTTCTGCCTGATGGTGGCCCTTCTCATCCTCTTCACCATGTAAAGAGGCCGTCTCCAACTCACATAGTTCTTTCTCCCATGTCTTGTTTGCCCTATATGTTCCTTCCCATATATTTTCCCAGCTGCCTGCAGAAAGTGACTAGTTCAGGGTTTGACAGAGGGAAGATAAATAAACACTGTATTAGCCGGGGATCTAGCTCAGTGGCCTAAGCACCTGCCTGGCAAGCATGAGGTCATGAGTTCAATCCCCGGTGCTGCAAAAAAACAAAAAAAAACAATTTATAGTTGGCGGAGTAAGAAATTTTTGTTCATTCTTATTAAAGCCTTTGTCCTTTCTCTGAGGTTTCAAGCAACCTAACAGCTACAGTTTATACCTAGAACTTTTACTGATATAGAAAGCATTTTTATGGAGCTTTAACGTCATCAAGATTCCCTCTTCTCTTGAATGTCTGAAAGACAAAACATTTGATCTAAAATTCCAACATGCTGAGGGAATTCATATATGTCAAAGCATTTCATGAGTTTCTATTTGTTTGTTAAAGAGGAAGTGTGAAGTACTATAAATATTCAGTCATTCAGCCCCCATTTATTGCATGCCTGTCCCAGCACTCTACTGACCTATTGGCTAGGGATTATGGAATAAGGATGAGGATGTCCAGTGCCCAAGAAAAGTACAGACTAACCCTAACCCTTGCCTGGAACATTTTGTATTGGAGGTGTGCACTGGGACTGTGAGAGCCCTGTGAAGAGAGCCAGGAGCATTATCTGCCAAGGGGTCTGGGAAGAACTCACGGGAGGGGCGGCATCTGAATAGGACCCGAGGGAAGAATAATATTTTTCCAGGAGGTGAAGGAGAGGATTGCCAGTCCAGGCAGAAGGGACATGTGAACTAGGGCACAGAGGCAAGAGAGTCACTGGCATTTCCAGGACATTGTGAGTGGACTAGTATGGGCTCATCTGAGAGATCCTGACTACTGGTGACCATGAATTTAGTAAGGTAAAAGTTGTTGAGAAGGGTTTCACATTCTCAGAAGAAACTCAGAAAATGATTGGTTTTTCAGGTTGTTTGTTCGTTCTGGCTAGGCTCTGTGCACAGAGCTTAGGTGATGTGTGTGCTTTGTGTCTCAGTCAGTGATGACTAACCTTTTAGAACTTTCAGTGGTACAGGCAGCCCACTGCTGCATGTGTGCCACAGATTCGCCACCACTAGCTAGGTGACAGCCAGTGCCCTTCTGGTCCCTCACATATGCAGCTGTGTCAGTGTCTCCTGACACCCACCATGTTGAGAACAGTTTCCTCTCATCATTCAGCCACTGCACCGGGCTACAGAGGAGCCCACACATCACACATCCTATCGTGTGCAGTGCACAGCCACACAAATGGGCCTCCTCATATTCCCTTCCATATTGGAGGTGCTTTCTCAGTATTTGGTGGTTGGGAGGTGGGCACACACTAGCATGCACATGCAAATTACACACACACATTTATCTAGAAAACTGAACTTGTGAGCTCGGAAAGCGACACATCGGTGGATTTTTTTTTTTAAAGGTTAGGTGGAATGCAGTGATGAAATGGTGCATGTGAGCAGATGAGGAAAGGATGTTAGAGAGGCCTGGATGGACGGGAAAGCTTAGAAAGTACAGAGACTCGTGATCTGTGTGCGAGTTGTCAAAATCAGTACATGAAAAATTTCTACTTTTCATACTTGTTTTTAGGTTTCATGTCATTTAGCCAAATTTCTAGATACTACTGCAAAATTAAACTGTAAAGTGAGGTTCTCTGTGAGCTTTTCCAATTTTGCAGAGCCAGCTTTGCAACAGATTCCCATTAGAGAAAAGGCACATGACTGAGAAATTGTTTAAACCAGCCAGACATCTTCAGGGAATTATGGGCAGGCAGTTTTCTTTTTAAGTGGCTTACAAAGCATTTGAAGAATGTCATTGTGGAGCAGAAAGCACATGCCCAACTGGTTCCCTTTTAGGGGAGGAACACTGGCACATTCTTGTTTTGAGTTGCTGAACCTGTGCTGCTCTGTGGCCCCTAGAGTTCCTAGGTGGCTATGGGGTTTCAGGTGCTGAAGAAGCCATGTTCCATTCAGAGCTTCAGCCAGTTTCTAGTCCAGAAGGCTCAAAAATTAGGAATAAGAATGAGGGCATGAGCTGAGCTGGGAGTAGAGGTTAGAGGCCCTCAAGAAAATTATACTTTATTAGCCCTATTCAGAGTCCTATTCAGGTTTGGCCCAACTTCCCAAAGTATCCCAAAGATCCTTCTTCCTTTTGTTCTGGAACTACTTAGAAACTAAACTCCCCTTCTACTTTTCAAGCAAGGGTTCGCACGAGCTCTGTGGTAGAGCTGTGCAGGTTCTTGCCCTGAAACCCCGGGGTGGAGCCGAGGCCCTGTCTGCTCAATAAAAGGGAGATGAATGGTGTGTCCCTCTTGGCATTTGTACCCCTCCAGTTTGCCCTTCTGCAGTCAAAGTGTCTTCCACAGCGGTTATTTAATGCCCAACGGACACAGCTACAGCTCATTTAACCACTCATCTATTGAGCGAGGTCCTACTTCCATTTTGTAATGTGGGTAAACTGAGGCCTGAAATTCTTATTTGAGTTGTACACAGAGATGGATTCTGATAGTGCTAGGACAGTGATGGTGAACCTTTTAGAGACTGAGTGCCCAAACTGCAACTTAAACCCCGCTTATATATCACAAAGTACCAACACTGCTATTAAACCTAAATACTGAAGTTTTAGTTTAGAAAAAACATCTAATGTCTGATGTTCAGCTGCTGGGGTGACTTTGCTCATGTGCCAACAGAGCGGGCTTCCTACTTGCAGCAGCATGCGTGCCATAGGTTCGCCACCACCGATCTAGGACTCAAATCCACGCATCCTTTTGTTTGCTTTCAATTTCAAGTGTAACTCACTAGATTATACTGTTTTTTCTGCCTCAATTATTATAAGTAAAATTTATCTACTAAAACTTCAAATCAATTGTTCATTACTACAATGAAACCTTTTGAATTTAGGCAGCTAGGAGTTGAAATGATTGAAATAGGAATTATTTAGAAAGTTAGAATGTTGGAATTTGGCTTTTTTTCATATTCCCTGCAGGAAGCGTTTAGACCTAGGTAAAGAGAGGATCATCTTTGGGCTGTGGAGCACATAGCTCACACCAGAACAGTAAAGATGAAGTGCACCTGAAACATAGGTAATACTTAGCAAGTTCCTTAACCTGTCTTAGCCTCAGATTTGTCACCTATACACTGGGCATGCCAATTAGCTGAGTTGAAACCTGCATAACTGAAAATAGTGTCTGAAGTACCCCACCCCACAGATGAAACATCAGTGAATGATGGCTCTCTGAGCACAGCCAACTGTCTACCAGCTCCTTTCAGAGTGTTGTCATGCACATTACTTCATTTCATTTTCCCCACCAACAGCCAGGTAATCCTCCTCCTTGTACAGCTAAAACAGCGTTCATTGAACACTTGAGTTTTTAAGCGTCTTGACTGAATATGACACTGCATTGGTGACATTTTGATAGCTGTCATTGCATGGTTCAGTTCCAATATCTTTCAGCACATTCAGAAGCATCAACCTTTACATGTTGGGGCTTCTCCAGCAGCAATTATAGCCATAAGTGAGGAAAAGCTATACATGTTCCCCTAAAATATCATCGAGATTTGTGTGTCATAGCCCTCTGGTGACAAAGACTTGTTTAACTCAAGTTGTCAGCGTTTTCCCCCTTCAGATAAAATTAAACTATGGAATAACACTCAATCCTTACATAGAAGAATAAGTTGGTTTTTCAGTGATAAAAATGTGTAAAATCAAAATGGGTATCAAATGCCTTTCTTTATTGATACTCCATATTGTGCAAATATGGACAGATAGGGTGAGGTACCCCAAGACAAGGTAGTAGAATTGTCCTTTCCAGCCAGCCTGGTGAACCCTGGCTCTCCCCAGATGCCTCCCCAGCCTGAAGCTCCTCTGCCTTCTCCATGACCTGCTTCCGAGTGGGAAGCTCCATGGAGCCAGTGCTTTGTGCAGCCTGCTCAGCAGGTGAGCCAGCAGAGGTTTAGAAGTAGCCCCACGGGCTGCCCTTAAAATCATTCTGGTCTCTTGTGTTGTATGCCACAGCCAGTAACGGGCTATCCTGGAGGCTTTGGAGACCCAGAGAGCTACATGCCTCTGGGAGGGGAGAAAAGGAATATTTTCGGAACTTGAGGCAAATCACAGAAAGTCTGAGACATATGACTTAGGCAGGATGGCAGCACCAGTTTCAGGATTTACAGTCCTGTGTGGATTACACAAGGCTGGAAGTGAAGGTCTGGTAAAGAAGCATAAGGCAGTCACCTCTGCCTGATACTAAAATGCTATTGGTAGACATTAAACACCATGAAAACAAAAAATAAAACTGTGAGCCTTGGAACTTAGAGAAGAATGAGGCCAATTGCATGGTAGAGCAAGGGAAGATAGAAACACAGCCAGAAGAAAGATAAAGGGAGAATCAGTGCCTGTCCCCACCATGATTCAATGTGTGTCCAACTGTAGGATGGGCTGAGCTGACGGACTTAGGTCAGAGACCCTAGAAGTGACCCACGTGGCTCTCTGGTGACATGATCAAGGGTCAGGGGGATGATAGCTGAGGGCACTTATCCCTTGAGAGTGTTTCCGTAAGGACACTGCCCACTGAAAATTGGTAGATTATTCCCACGTAACCTCCCACTATGCCATAACTGTACTCTTCTGCTCCTTTGGAGAAGTAGGAACTAAAAAATTAAAAATCGGAGTTTTCCTGAAAGATCTGTTCTTAACAGAAACTCCTAGACTCGGTAATTCATTTCAAGGGTCACATCTGGCACAAGAAAACAGACTCCTTCAACTTACCACACATGAAATCTCGATGCCAAGAGTCATGGGGAAGGAGAGCGAATCCCCCCCTTAAATGTGTGGTGTTTGGTCAATTCCATGCAAGCAGTAAAATACAGTAGTGGTAGAAAGCTGTATAAACACAGCAGAGCGGTTCTGCACATACCCTTGATAGTTATTCTTCCCTTGTATGTGGTTGTGTCGGCCACACTGAGTGAGAGTTACCCGAGCCCCCAACTGGAGTTAGCCGAGTGTACCCTGGCCTGGAGTGGACCTCTTTCTGGATTGTCTAAGCAGTGGAAGCACAAATAGCAACCTCGGGCACATAAGGACACACACAGGCCACAGAGCCTCTCAAGGACCCTGTCATGCTCCGAACGAACAGATGTTTATCCCACAACATTTTTTTTTCTTCTTGGGGTTTGTCCAATGCATTAAAAAAAAACCCAAAAAAACCCTAAACTGTTTACACTAATGTTTTTCTTTTGCTGCATTTGCTTGTTTTGTTTTGCTCTTTTCTTTTTCCCATACGTTAAGAACCATTTGTGTGAGGAAATTCTGCCCAGCTGCCTTCTGGAACAGACCCTTCCATAGCTTAAACCAGGAACCCTTTGTTCTTGGATCTGAGTGCGGCTCAGCTTGCCTTGTCACGTGGATCTTGGCACAGATCCCCTAAAGTTTATAGCTTTTTAAAACCCATTTCCTTTCTATCCCCAAGATAATCAGCTTCCATGACTTTTGTTTGAGTAAATAACTCCAGATCCTATCATTGTTTCAGGTTCTCCCCCATGACTTAGTATTTATTCAACAGTTATTAAGCACATACTTAAGTTGGTAAGTATCATACCACACTGTACGAGGCATTAAAAGAGAAACCGTTTCTTCTTTTGACTTGCTCATGTTTTCACTTATTTTTTCATTTCCTTCATTCAAGAAATATTTGTCTATCTCCCACTGTGTACCAGGTTCTGCTCTAGGCACTGAAGAATCAGCGATAAGCAGAAACAGACCTGGTCTTTGCCTTCAAGGAATTCCCATTGTAGTGCAGGAGAAAGACTTTTAAAGAATTAATTGCAATTCAGAGTGATACATGCTATAATAGTAGGGTGTTCATGGTTCTTTGAGAAATGAGAAGGGTGTAATTGGCTCTGCCTCAGGGCTCAAAAATAACTTTACAGAGTACTTAACATATGAGTATTCTAGACTGAGAAAATAGCATATATGGATGATTATATTTGGAAAATGGTACTTGGTTCAGTATCTAGGGTGCAAAGACAGGAGATGAACTTGGAAAAGTAATTGGGTACCAAGTGGGTTACGGTCATCTTGCACAACAGGTTTAGAAAATTGGAATAAGATTTATAGAAAATGGAGGGGTGGAGTGAAGACTTTTAAGCAGAGAAAATGCATGCTCAGTGTCATGGTCTAAATTATATTTGTGTAAAGTTCCTATGTTGTAGTCCCAACCCACAGGACCTCAGAATGAGACTGTGTTTGAAGACAGGGCCTTACAGAGGTCACTAAGTTAGAATGAGGTCATTATGGCAGGCCTTAACCCAGTGGGACTAGTGTCCTTACAAGGAGAGGAAACTTGGACACAGATATACAGATAGAGAGGTCAAGGTGAAGACATAGAGAGCAAACAGCCCTTCACAAGCCGAGGAGGCCTTAGGAGAAGCCAATCTTACTAACACCTCGATCTCAGGCTTCTGACCTCCAAAATCATGAAAAAATAAATTTCTTTTGTTTCACCAGTCAGTCTGTGGTACTTTCTTATAGCAGCTCTGACAAACTAATATACTCAGGTTTGTGTTCTTTGGCTGTTTGGTTGGTTTTGGTTTTTTTGAAACAAGATCTTGCTGTGTGGTTCAGGCTGGCCTTGCACTCATTGTGTGGCCAAGGCTGGTCTCACACTCAGCGATCTCCTGCCTCAGCCTCCCAAGTGCACATAAAGTCGTTTGTGGTCCAGTGTTCTTTTTTCTTTTTGTCAATTCTTTGTTGAGAATTGTCAGTATATTTATCATTCTCAGAGGTTGATGTTTATAAAGGTAACCAGAGAATGTAGAGGATGCTAGGAAGAGCAGTAACAGGAGGCTGTTACAAAAGTCTAGATAATGACACAGGGTTGATGACCAAAGACTGTACTAGCAAGTATCCTTTTTAAGGAAAATAGTGAATGCCATAGAAAGGATACCTGTTGGGGCGTGGGAAGGTATATGCCAAAATATTATGTTTCCATTTGGACCATTCACTTTGCTTTGTGCTCTGGGTGGCTAATTTATGTTAGCTGTATCAAAATGAGCTTTCTTGTCTTCTGGTTTTTGGTTGAGTTCAGCAGGAGGCAATTAGAAGGTGGGGAGACAGCAAGGAGGGTTTGTTCTTTCCTGGCTCACTTCCTCCCTCTGTACTGGGCTTGCTATTGCCACATTCTTCTCTCTGTGGCTGCAGCTCCATGCAAAGGCCCTCTTCTGCAGCTGCCATTCTCTCTGTTTCAGTCTAAGGATGGATAATGTCTTCTTGCTTTGCTAACCCTGAGGTGCTTCTCTCTTCACAAGGAATATCTTCATTAGACTCTGTTAGCTTCCCTGTCAGTGAGCCTATTTCTTGACATGAAGATGAATTTAAAGTGTCTGTTGGATCTCCAGATAGAGATATTGAAGAATTAGTTGGAAATTTAGGATTAAAGACTTGGGAAGAGATCGAGATGGGATACAGATTTAGTATCTATATGTAAGTAGGGGTGAAGCCATGAGCTGCCAATAATTTAGTTGAAAAGAGAAAAGGGACCTTGGATTGGAGGAGAAAATAAACTTTTCAGGAATTTGCTATTTTTTGGTAACAGAACCTTATAACTCTTAATTCTGATTGTGCAAATATATCCAAATGAATAATTCAGATTGAATATTCTCACTAGTCACTAGCTATATAGAAAGTGAAGTTTGATTTTGTCTTCAAGAAGGGACTTAATGCCAGATGTGGTGGCACACACCTATAATCACAACACTGAGGCAGGAGGATTGCTGTGAGTTTGAGGTCAGCCTGGGCTACAAAGTAAGTTCAAAGCCAGACTGAGCTGCATAGCAAAACCTTGTCTCAAAAAGACATAAAAGAAGAGTCTTATCAAGACTTTATTTACAGATATAATTCACGAAAACTTCCCAAGCATAAGAAAAGAATATGACATTCAAATAAGTGAGGCATATAGAACTCCAGCTAGGTATAACCAAAACAAATCTACACCCAGACATATAATAATCAAGATCCCAGAAATTCAACTCAAGAACAGAATATTAAAAGCTGTTAGAGAAAAGAAACAGATCACCTATGGAGGAAAACCCATCAAAATCACAGCAGACTTCTCAACACAAACCATCAAGTCAAGAAGAGGCTGGGGTGAAGTAATGCAAGTCCTGAAAGAAAACAGCTTCCAACCCAGACTGATGTACCCTGCAAAACTTTGCTTCAAAATTAATGGAGAAACAAGATACTTCCATGACAAAGAACAGCTCAAGGAATTCATGACCACCAAACCAACCCTACAAAGATTACTAAAGGACATTTTAGAGAGAGAGAAAAAAGGCCACGGTCTCAGGAACAATGTCAGAGGGGGACCATCAAGTGGGGCCAGTCGATTGAATGGAGAGGAAAAATAGGGAGCCAATGGCAGGAAAATAGCATGGCAGAGACAATGCAGTGCAAGAGGGCCTCAAGGCACTAATAGAAAGGAACAGAGGCATAGTGGATCAGGAGACAGGA
>RJWT010034016.1:0-13762 GCA_004365215.1 Cuniculus paca
CAAACCTACAAGGAGAAAACAGGCAGAGTGTGACAATCGTAGGATAACAAGTTTTCTACTGTAATCCTTTTTGTTGTTTGCATTTCTGAGTATCAAACCCAGGCAATGCTGTAACACTGAGCCACATCCCCAGCTTAATAAGCTTAATACCTCACTATTTCTATACTGTTTGTTTAAAAAAAATAGCAAAACAAATTATGCTTTATATTCCCATCCCCATTTGTACATGTAGGCCTGTATGTAGTTATTATTTAGCTAGATATGGTGGTACATGCCTGTAATCCTAAAACTTGGGAGGCTGAGGCAGGAGGATCACCATGAGTTTGAGGCCAGCCAAGGCTATTTGTTAATTTCAAGGACACCGCAAACTATATAGCAAGACCCTGTCCCAGAAAAAAAAGAAAAGAAAAGAAAAAAGAGAAGGCCAGGGATTTAGCTCAGTGGCCTAAGTGCCTGCCTGGCGAGCATGAGGTTGTGAGTTCAATCCCCAGTACCGCAAAAAAAAAAAAAAAAAAAAAAAAAAAAAAAAAAAAAAAAAAAAAAAAAAAAAAAAAAAAAAGAAGAAGAAAAGAAACATAGTTATTGTTAATTTTTTTTCATAGTGCTTGGGATCTAACCTAGAACCTCCTACAGGCTAGGTAGGTGCTCTACCACTGAACTACACCTATAGCCCCTCTGTTTATTTTTAAAGCTCTGTCTGTAAACGCTCCCTCTGTGCTTGTTAAACTAAAGAGAGAGGGTGTTCTGGATGCACCTGTGTCTTGGTGTAGCAGCGGAATAGATAAACTATAAAAAGCACAGAAATATTGCTTTCTTTTCTTTCTAGCTGGACTTTTTATTAAGCACAGGAAGTGGGTATTTCTTCATGGAATATAGCCCTTTTCTGATTTAAGGTCCCAGTCAAACCCAGGTTCCCTGGTGTCCATGGTAATGCCCTTGCTCCTTACCCAGAAGTGATTGTACAGAAATCTGTTTGCAGGTATACACAACCAAGGCAAATGTTAGGATTTCCTGTTACACAATGGCCGTGCTCTTACTTTTGGAAAGAATGAAGTGACTGCAGAAGCATCAGCCTAGACTTGAAACTGTACAGTGGTTCACAAACTTAATTCTGGTCGCAAACTGAGTTGGTTGTAAATCAAATCAAAGTTCCCCACAAGACTCAATGTAAAAAGGGGCTGGGGCATTTAACTCAGTGGTGTAAGCACCTGCCTGGCAAGGTCGTGAATTCAATCCCCATACCAAAGACAAAAACAAAAAAATTTCCATGTAAATAAGCTTAATTATTTCTGAACCATATATATATATATATATTTTTTTTAAACTTTTCTACTGTGAAGTGCTGTTTTCATTACAGGCATTTTGTTTTGTTTGTTTTTTTGAGACAGGGTCTCACTATGCAGTTCAGGCTGACCTCAAGCTCACTTTGTAGCTCAGGCTAGCCTTGAACTCACAATGATCCTCCTGCCTCAGCCTCCTGAGTGCTGGGATTACAGGCATGCACCACCACGCCCGGCAAAAACCATATATTTTTTTAACCACAAAAAATATGAAACAAAATATAGTACAGTACAGTATGAAGAAAGACAACACTAAGCTTACTTGAGGCAACTTCTGGCTTGAAGGACTGGAAGGTGGGTGGGCAGGAGATTATTGTTTGGAGAGAGTGGCCCCCTCCCAAGGACTTCAGGATCATTCCGAGATTCTTCTGTTCTTTTTTTTTTTTTTTTTTTTGGTACCGGGGATCAAACTCAGGACCTCGAACTCTCCAGGCAAGTGCCTGTGCTGCTGACCTAAACTCCTGGCCAGGTACCTCTGTTCTTTGTCTATTAGCTGCAGGATCAATTTTGACCAAAAAAAAAATTCTGTCTAAGGTCATTTGCTTTTTCCTGCACTGCATAACCTTCTGGATATGAGAAACCACATTATCATTTATCAGCTTCAACAGTGTTCACTACAGTTATGTTGGGGTGTGTGGTGGATTTAAAACTATTGGTCAATTTAAACACCAGCTGAACTGAATCATCGTGGTGCTGAGCGTAGACGGCCCATCTGAAGACTGTTGCCAGCATAAAAAGAGATGTGGAGAAGAAGAGTAGCACTGTGGGTTCTCCTAAGTGTTGTTGTTTGGAGTTGTTGGTTCTTTTGGGTCTGCTGGTTCTCCTGGAGGAGCTCGTCATGCTGGCTTCCTGAAATGAACTCGGCTGCTGTCATCGGAGGAGCTCAGGACCTCATTGTTGCTGAGGATAGCCGTGGTCCTTATTTTGATTGTTGCTACTTGGCTACAGTGCAGAACCCTCAACCTATTGGCACAGATCCTTCACCCGGCTGGCACAGACTTTCTAGTTTCCACCACTGACCTTGGGGCCTTCTCAGCACAAAATAGATTCCATGAGTCATTGTCGTGGGCTCCAGGTCTTCAGCTGGACTCAGGCAGGATATTGCTGTGGGATCCAGGCCCTCGGCTGGATTCTCTAGGTCTTTAGTGTGTGGACAGATTGCCTGCACTCCTTGTATTTAACTCTTTGGGTGACTATAGCATATTAATACTATAAATTGTGTGTCCTGTATATCATTGTTCTGCTTGCAATCCCTGACTACAACAGGGTGGTGCTTCTGTAAGAAATCCGGCACTCATTCCATTTTTCCATAATGAATTTTATTGCGGCACCGGCGATTGAACTCACGACCTTGCGCTTGCCGGGCAGGTGCTTAGACCGCTGAGCTACATCCCCAGCCGCCATAATGAATTTTAACACATTACTGGTAACCTGCTCCCTGTGTTCCTCTTCCTTGGTGGAATGCTCCTCAGCAAGCACCTTCTGCTGCTCACTCTGGAGTTCAGCAAATTCATCAGGAGGCTGAGGCATCAGCTCTTCCGTATGGCCCTCAACAAGCTCCTCTATGTCTGCACCATCAACGTCCAGACCCATACTCTTGCCATGGACACAGTCTACTACCTGTGCATCAGACCCTTCAAAGTCACATCCAGTGGCAAATTCTGGTCACAGTTTCCTCCAGGCTGACTTTAAGGTCCAGTATGTGACATCTTTCCAGGCTCTCTCAGTGAGCTGGTGCAGTGGAGGACATTGAAATGCTTCTTCCAGAACTCTTTCAGAGTCAAGGACGTCTCTTCAGTGGCATTAAAGCAGCTGGTGAAGAGCGCCTTTGTGTACAGATTCTCGAAGGTGCAGAGCACTTGCTGGTCCATGACTGCAGAAGAGGTGTCATGAAAATGGGGGGACTTGACCTTTAAGAAGTCACACTCAGCATCCGTGTCACCCACCGAGGGAGGCTGTGCTGGGGCACTGTCCATCAAAAGAATGCACCTTTCAGGCAGTTGTTTATCAGAAGGATTTCTTTCTTTCTTTCTTTCTTTCTTTCTTTCTTTCTTTCTTTCTTTCTTTTTTTCTTTCTTTTTCTTTCCTTCTTTCTCCAAATCCATTTTATTTCAAGGAGACAACAAAAAAAAAAGAAAAAAACTACAACAAAATTTCAAAACATGTCTATCGGGGGCCAACAGTGGTACATACATTGCGCACTGTCATCCCCAAATCATTCACCCAGAGCACAAGACATCTGCATTGAATTGTCCAGAAATACCAGTACAAATCTTTTTCTTCAGTGAACTCAGAGAAATCACTAGTGTAACTATCTTAACTATTTTTATATACATAAACATACACATATACATATGCTGTTTCAGCTTGTCACACTAATGAAACAATACAATGTTTACACATGTGTGTCTTATTTATTTCACTAATGAGTATGTTCTCCAGGCGCATCCATTTACCTACAAAAGTGTCCAGTTTATCATTCTTTATGGCTGAGTAGTACTCCATTGTATAAAAATACCACACTTTTTAAATCCATTCCTCAGTTGATGGGCATTTAGGTTGATTCCAAGATCTGGCTATTATAAACTGTGCTGCTATAAACACGGGTGCACGTATATCACTGTGCTATGATGTTTTAAGTTCTTTTGGGAAGATATCCAGAAGGGGAATAGCTGGGTTGAATGGAACCTCCACTCCTAGCTTTTTGAGGAATCTCCACACTGATTTGCACAGTGGTTGCAATAGTCTGCATTCCTACCAACAGTGGAGAAGGGTTCCTTTTTCCCCCACAGTCCCTCCAGCATTTGTTATTGTTTGATTTCTTGAAGGTAGTCATTCTTTCAGGGGTGAGGTGGAATCTCAATGTTGTTTTAATTTGCATCTCTCGAATGACCAGCAATGTTGAACATGTTTTCATGTATTTATTTGCTGTTTGTATTTCTTCATCTGAGAAGTGTATATTCATCTTAGGTGCCCATTTTTGGATTGGGCCTTCAAATCTGGGAGGACTGATTTTTTTAAATTCTTTATATATTCTTGATAGTAATCCTTTGTCTGAGGAACAGCTGGCAAACATTTTCTCCAACATTGTGGGTTGTCTCTTCACTCTGTTGGTGGTTTCTCTTGCTGTGCAAAAGTTTTTCAGTAGGGTGAGATCCCATTTGCTGATTCTTTGTGATAGTTCCTGTGCAATCTGAGTTTTGTTCATAAAATCTTTGCCTACACCAATGTCTTCAAGAGTTTTACTTTATCTTCCAGCAGATTTAATGTTTCTGTTTTAATATTAAGATCTTCAATCCATTCTGATTTTAGCTTAGTACATGGTGAAAGACATGGGTCCAACTTTATTTTATTCCATTTTATTTTATTTTGTGATTTTTTGAGACAAGGTCTCTCTATGCAGTTGGGGCTGGCCTTGAGCTCACTTTGTATCCCAGGCTGGTCTTGAACTCACAACAATCCTCCTGCCTCAGCCTCCCAAGTGCTGGAATTACAAGAGGGTGCCACCACACCTGGCCTGGGTCCAGTTTTTTTGTTTTTTTGTTTTGTTTTGTTTTGTTTTTAGGGGCACCAGGGATTGAATTTACGACCTCGCACTTGCCAGTCAGGCGCTTAGGGCACTGAGCTAGATCCCTGGCCCTTGTCTTTTTGAGACAGGGTTTCGCTATGCTGCTCAGACTGGCCTTGAGCTCACTTTGTAGCCCAGGCTGGTCTGGAACTCACAACGATCCTCCTGTCTCAGCCTCCTGAGTGCTGGGATTACAGGCATGCACCACCAGGCCTGGCTGAGTTTTAATAGAAGGATATTTCTTAACAGTGCAACCACCTCATGTACCCATGCCATGAACAATTGCCTTGTGACCCAAGCTTTCACTTTGGCCCTCCACATGACAGGCAGCCTGGCCTTGTGCACAGTCTGTTCCTTGAGTGCACCAGGGATCTGGAAATGGTCTACCAGTAATGGCTTAACCTTCAAATTAGCTCTTGCATTTGCACACAGCAAGAGTCACTGTCCTTTGTGGGCTTGTGCCCCAGCAGTGCCTTTTTCTCCTGCGTGATAGAGGTTCTGTTCCGCATCTTTTTCCAGAAGAACCGTGTTTCATCACAATTGAACACTTGTTGAGCAATGCATTATGCTGCCTTCATGAATTTCATGAATTCTTTCTTTCTTTTCTTTTCTTTCTTATTTTTTTTTTCCTGTCTTTTTCAGACAAGGTCTCACTATACAGTTCAGGCTGGCTTTTGTGCTCACTTTGTAGCCCAGGTTGGTCTCAGAACCCGCAAGGATCCTCCTGCCTCAGCCTCCCGAGTCCTGGGATTAGAGGTGTGCACCACCATGCTGGGCTACAAGTTCTTTCTTATAAGCTTCTGCAGTAGCCTTGTCAGACCTGGAAGCCTTACCACCTCTTATCACACTGTGGATGCCACTTCTCTTGGGAAATTTGTCAAGCCCCCTTCTACTGGCTTTAAATTCATCACTTGTTGCACATGCAGAGGGGTTTTCTTTCTCTAAAGCACTGTGCAATTTCCTGGCATTTTCACAGCTTCACTAAGGCTATCACCTGCCAGCTGTTTCTCATTCAACCACAGTAACAAAAGTTTTTCCACCTTTCCCAGCACTTGTGTCCTCTGCTTGGTTAACATTGTTGTTCCTTAGCTGGGTATGGTGGCGCATGCCTGTAATCCCAGCACTTGTGAGGCTGAGGCAGGAGGATCATTGAGAGGTCAACACCAACCTGGGCTACAAATTAAGCTAAGGCCAGCCTGAACTGCATAGTGAGACTCTGTCTCAAAAATCAAAAAACAAACAAACAAACAAAACAGTGTTGCTCCTTTTGCCATATCAGCTTCTTTGATGCCATCTTTATTCTTTAAAATAGTCACAATTGTTGACTTTGCCATCTTGTATTCTGAGTACAGATCAGTCACGTGAATACCACAGTATTCCACAGTGGTATGCTTCCTTACAGTTGCCTTCTTCAAGGGTTAGTTTCTTCCACATCTCCTTCTTAGCACTCTTGCTCCGCTCTCTTATTACCTTCATTATTGCTCTGCATGTTCTCGTTACCTTCATTACCTCTATGCACTTTCCTTTACCACCATGTTTGCTCTGCACACTCTTTGGAGCCATGCTGGATTGAATAACGCTATACCATCCTGCATGTGCTAAAAAGTACGCAAAAAAGCTTCACAGCAAGTGTGCACAGGCCTGTCCTTGAGGAGAGGAAACCACCACCATGTGTCAGAGCAGATGACCACGGTTGTGTTCCTCACTCTATGTGGAGTTTGCAAATGGAAGCAAAATTTTGCAAAGATTGTGCTTATGAAGAGTTTTGAGCTGGGGATTTAGCTCAGTGACCTAAGCACCTACCTGACAAGCAAAAGGTCATGAGTTCAATCCCTGGTGCCACTAAATAAATAAATAAATAAATAAATAAATAAATAAATACAGTTTTGAAGAGAAGCATTCATGAACTGAGGTATTATTGTAAATACATTTAAGGAATCTCAGACTGGGATTTAGCCCAGTGGTTCAAGCACTTTGATCCCCAGTACCAAAAAGAGAGAGAGAAAAAAAGGAATCTCAACAACAACCCATATATGTGAATTCAGCCAAAGCCCATTTAAGCAGCTTTAACTATAGGTTAACTAGAGAGAGAAAATCAAGAGGAGAATGATTATCAAAGTATACAAAATAGCCAGGCATGGTGGCACATACCTGTAATCCCAGAACTCTAGCGGCTGAGGCAGGAGAATCCCTGTGAATTCAAGGTCAACCTGGACTACAAAGTAAGCTCAAGGCCAGCCTGAATTGCATAGTGAGACCCTGTCTCCAAAAGACAAACAGACAAAAAAAAAAAATCAATGAAAAAAACAATCAATAAATAAATGGGAAAACAAGACAAATCTCTGGTGCAGAATAATTATAATTTATGTTGATATGTGATCCTCAAGAAGATGACACATAAATCTCTACTTCTTAAGGAGGGAGTATAGCCAGATGAGATGGCACACAGGTCACACATACAGTTCAATACCTTGTGTGTGGGGAAGCACTCTGTGTATACTTAAGCAAATGATGCAGCAAATGTAGGGGCACATACCTGTAATCCCAGAGGCTGAGGCAGATGAACTCTAAATTCAAGGCCAGCCTGGGTAAATTAGTGACTTAACAAAACCCTGTCTCAAAATAAAAGCATGAATAAAATGGGGCTGTAGCTCAGTGCGAAGGTCCTGAGTTTGTTGTGGAAAATACCAGGACTGAATCAGATGGAAAACATGCAGGCACCAAGGAGTTGGAAGGCAACTCTTTATTACACAAGCAGACTGGTGGAAACAGTTCAAAATCACCAGCCCCATCTTGGGGTTAAACAGACACTTATATATGTTTTCGGCAGGAAGTACAAAAGGGTGATAGTAGTTTATTTTATAATTGGTTACATAGGCTGAGTCATATGTTTTCAGGCAGATTTGTTCTGGGCTGAATGGGTTTCTTATCATACAGCAGGAAAGTCAGCATCTTGGGTGAGTAAGTAAAACCAATCACTGTTTTTAACAGAACCAGTCTGTCAGTCAAACAAGTTAGCACAACAAGATATACTTTCTGACTGAGTTATGTCTATCTTACAAGTTGCAGCTGGCACGGGGATCTCAAAACTAGCTGAGTCTAAATGGTCTAGGCCTTCCTTTCTTGCTCTTTATTTACTGTCAGGTTATAAATTTTAAAATTTCCTTCATAAGTTCAATCCCCAGTCCTGGGGAAGGGTGGGGAGCTATCTTTTTTTTTTTTTTTTGGTCTTTTTGAGACAGGGTCTCTCTGTGCTGCTCAGGCTGGCCTTGAGCTCACTTTGTAGCCCAGGCTGGTCTCAAAACTCCTGCCTCAGCCTTGAGAGTGCTGGAATTACAGGTGTGTGGCACCATGGCTGATTGGGGGGAGGGTATCTTTACAGTGAAAACAATTCATCGAACACCCTGACCACCTGATCAAGGCTGACACCACCCACGCTTGTTGTCAGCCTGCGCTACTTGATGGCTTACAAGGAGACCAGCACTTCACCTCTGTGGTCGCCTGTCTCCAAAACCCACAACCCTAGCCTAACTATGATAAAAAATTAGACGAATTCCAAGAGGAGCATTCTATGAAACACTTGACCAGGACTTCCCAGAGCTCTCAAAACCACAGGTACACAGTGACTCATGCCTAGGATCCTGCTGCCTTAGGAAGCTGAGGTGGGAGGATCACTCTTGCCTAGGAGAACAAGGCCAACCCGAGCAACAAAGGAGACCCTGTCTCTAAAAACCAAAATAAATAAATAAAGACATAGCAAGGGTCCTTGTCAAGGCAATCAAGGAAAGTATGAGAAAACTGTACTAGCCAACAGAAGCTTAAGACAGGGCAACTAAGTGTAATAGGGCATCCTAAAACAGGAGAAGGAGATTGGGCTAAAAACTAGGGAAATTGGAGCAAAGCATGGTCTTAACTCAATAATCATGTATCAGTAATTGTTCCTTAATCCTAACAAATGTACTATCCTAATGTAAATTGTTAAAAATGGAGAAATGAACCAGGCATGGTGACGCTTGCTTGTAATCCCAGCTCTCGGGAGGCTGAGTCTGGGATCACCATGAGTTTGAGGCCAGCCTGGGCTACATAGTGAGTTCAAGGCCAGTCTAAACTATACAGCAAGACCCTATCTCAAAAAAGAAACAAACAAACAAAAAAAGGCTGGGGATATAGCTCAGCAGCACAAGTGTCTGCCTGGCAAGTGTGAGGCTGTGAGTTTGATCCCCAGTACCAAAAGAAAGAAAGAAAGAAAGAAAGAAAGAAAGAAAGAAAGAAAGAAAGAAAGAAAGAAAGAAAGAGAGAAAGAAACCTAGCTGGATGTGGTGACACAAACCTGTAATCCCAGTACATGGAAGACTGAAGCAGGAGATTTGCCTCTAGTTCAAGGTCAGTTTGGACTACATAGGCAGACTGCTTTTGAAAGAAAGAGAGGAAGGAAGGAAGGAAGGAAGGAGGGAAGAAAGAAAGAAAGAAAGAAAGAAAGAAAGAAAGAAAGAAAGAGAAAGAAAGAAAGAAAGAAAGAAAGAAAGAAAGAAAGAAAGAAAGAAAGAAAGAAAGAAAGAAAGAAAGAAAGAAAAAGAAAAGAGGGCTGGGGATATAACTCAGTGACACAGCACCTGCCTGGCAAGCAGAAGATCCTGAGTTCAATCCCCAGAACCACAAAAAAAATGAAAAAGAAAAAAAAGAGACAGAGGGCTGGGGATCTAGCTCAGCGGTCTAAGTGCCTGGCCGGCAAGTGCAAGGTCGTGAGTTCAATCCCCAGTGCCGCAAAAAAAAAAAAAAAAAAAAAAAAACAACAGACAGACAGAGAGAGAAAGAAAAACAGAAAAGAACAAATGGCCCAGAATTGGTGAGGGTCTCTACCTGTATCACAACACAGCAGATAGAAGAAAGGAAACCAGCCATGTGCAGAAGGTGTGTGGGTGGGTGGGTGCTCGCACGCACTCAGAGTAGTCAAAAACCAGGGAGGGGTCTGCTCTCTCTCTCTCTCCTGACCCAGTTCCCTCAGGCCAGTTTTCTGGACCAGCATGAATCCCCACCAAGGGTGAGGCCCCATGACTAATTCCCCTCCTATAGCCCCACCTCTTAAAGCTTCCACCCCCCCTCAGCACCTCTCCCACGTGGAGGACCATGAACTCTTGAAAATCAAAGCAAGTTCAAACCTATAGAGATCCCTTTCCTGTCCTCATCATGGTCCAGGAAGGTTTATGTTAGTGATCCCATGGAGAAGTTATTGGAATTCTAGTGAGTTAATTCCAATCTACCACTTCCAGTACAACCCAAGGAAGAATAAAGACTCTAAGACATACATATAGTTATGGAGAGCCAAGGGGTCCTAAGTCTAGCCAAGACGGTGGTTCACTGGAATAAAGACTATGACCGAGCCGGACGTGGTGGCTCACGCCTTTAATCCCAGCACTCGGGAGGCTGAGACAGGCGGATCGTTGTGAGTTTGAGACCAGCCTGGGCTACAAAGTGAGCTCAAGGCCAGCCTGAATGGCATAGCGAGACCCTGTCTCAAAAACAGGCCTGGGGATCTAGCTCAGCAGTCTAAGCGCCTGCCCGGCGAGCGCAAGGTCGTGAGTTCAATCCCCGGTGCCGCAAAAAAAAAAAAAAGACTGTGACCTAGGGCCCATCCCGGGTTTTATTCTCCATGAGGGGAGTGGCTTCAGGATGAGTGACAGTGACAGTGGTGGGAAATACGTGACTGCTGTGAGCTGAGTTAGGGAGTAGGCCTAAGATCACCTTTGTGATGAGAGAGAGTAATCTGCATAACACAACTGAGATAGTGTCTAATAATTTGGGGTCAGTGTTTCAGTTCTGATGTACAATGCTTTTTGCCCTGGGAAGTCATAGCGACTTTCTCGAAGTTTGGTCAAAGCTGACAGCGAGGAGCATGACTCTCCATCCTGCGAGGCTCAATCATGTTTCTCTGAAAGTTACTGGGCAGGGAAACAGCAACTGTCACCTTGCTTCACGGACTACACATCAGCTCCTTAGCTAACCCAATTTACGTTGTTTAAAATCAATTGAAGGGACAAAGAAATAGCCTAGCCAGCTCTGTACATATCAATGCATGGAGACAGGGTCAGGTTTATCCAAAATGGAGATAGTTGCTCTTCTTTTCAAGGAGAGTCATCTGGGTGGTTCCCCTCACAAACCCTATCAGGCGTGTAAGGAAACTCTGTTCTACCTTCTCAATTTTTCTGTAAATGGAACAATTCTAAAAATAATATTTATGGAGCCAGGTGTGGTGGCTCACACCTGTAATCCCAGCACTTGGGAGGCTGAGGCAGGAGGATTACCATGAGTTTGAAGCCAGCTTGGGTTACATAATGAGTTCAGGGGCAGGCTGAATTATACGGCAAGACCCTGTCTCAAAAACAAACAAACAAATAAATAAATAAACAAACAAATAGTGAGTTCATGGCCACTCTAAATTATATAGCAATAAATAAATAAAATAAATAAAAATATTTATTAAAATTAAATAAATAAAAATAAAAATAATATTTATTAGTTTTAAAAATGCAACTGAAGGCTGTGGACATAGTGCAGTGTTTTCCTAGAATGCATAAGGCCCTGAATTCCATTCCCAGCACCACAGGAAAAAAAAAGTCTTCTAAGACATTTTGGAATCTCACTATTTCTGTTTATCTTGACAACCCTACTCTGTGCTTTATGCCCAAGTCTGTGTCTTCTTTCTTTCTTTCTTTCTTTCTTTCTTTCTTTCTTTCTTTCTTTCTTTCTTTTTTTTTTGTGGTTTTTTGAAACAAGGTCTCGCAATGCAGTTTGGGCTGGTCTTGGGCTCACTTTGTAGCCCAGGCTGGTCTTGAACTTGCAGCAATCCTCCTGCCTCAGTCTCCTGAGTGCTGGGATTACAGGCGTGAGCCACCACGCCCAGCTCCCTTTTCTTCTTTTTCAGCAATACTGGGGATTGAACCCAGGGCCTTTACACTAAGCTACATTCCCCTTTTTTTATTTTTTTATTTTGAGACAGAGCCTCACTAAGTTGCTAACTTGCCCAGGCTGGGCTCAAACTTGTGATCCGCCAGCTTCAGCCTCCCAGAGTATTGGGGTTATACCGGAATTGCAAATATGCACCAAATATTTTTCTTTTCCTTCTCCTTGTCCTTCTTCTTGCAGTGCAGGGGATGGATAGGTTGCCTAGACTGGTCTTGAATTCCTGGACTCAAATGATCCTCTTTCCTCAGTCTCCTGAGTAGCTAGAGCTATAGATAGCTACTGCTTCTTGCTCAAATTCAAATGTAGGCTAGGGATGTAGGGGGGTGGTACAGCATTTGTCTAACATAATCCAGGTCCTGGATTGGACCCCTAGCAGTGTAGGGGAAAAATCCAAACACAGTTTTAAGTTTTGGTTTTTGTTTTGGGTTGTTTTATTTTATTTTTGGTGCTGAAGATCCAACTCAAGGCTTTGTGTATGCCAGGCTAGGCAAGTGCTGTACAACTGAGCCACAACCCCAGCCGAAGTGCTTGTTCAATTGCCCAGAGCATGTCTCTACCTAGAAACACCGCAGACATCACGAAAACCAACACGTCCCAAAGCAAGCCACTGGCCTCTTTGTTTACAATGTTCTTTAACAGAAGCGCCATCACCCTGCATCTGTTCTGCCCATGCCTGCACCTTGGGCTGCTGCTTTAGCGTAGACTGCAGACCCGGCTGGGCCTGCTGGCGCATGCCTGCAATCCCAGAACTTGGAAGGCTGAGGCAGAAAGATCACTGCAAGTTCGAGGCCAGCCTGGGCTACATAGTGAGTTCAAGGACAGCCTGAATGACATAGTGAGATCCTGTCTCCAAAAAAAAAAAAATTAAACTAAATTAAATTAAAATTAAAAAAAAAAAAAGACAGCAGACCCATGGTGTGTGAAGCTTCCTAAGACTGGCTCCTTCCTGTCCCACCTGAATCATACATTTTCCCGTCTCAGGCCATCCCATTACTGGCTTTCACTCATGCTTTGGCTCCTCTTCTGCTTGACCTCTCTACCCTCTCCCTAGCTCCGGCCTCAAGTCCTTGGTGTTGGTGGGTCTCTCTTTCTCTTCCTAGCCTCTCTTAGAACAAGCTGATTGTGCACCCCTACGGGCACCACAGCTCTTCCACACCCTGAACTGGATCTAGTGGCTTATTTCTAATGAATTAAATTAGCAAAAGTGGGCCAGGGATTTAGCTCAGCGGCATAAATGCCTGTCTGGCAAGCGCAAGGTCATGAGTTCAATCCCTGGTACCAATAAATAAATAAATAAATAAATAAATAATAAATAAATAAATTAGCAAAAGCAATGGATGTCATTTTCAAGATTAGGTTACAAAGAAGCTGTGGCTTCCATCTTGGTTGCTCTCTGTTGCCCTCCCCTCTTTGCTCACCTGGAGGAAGCCAGAGGCTGCATGGTGGGCTACTCTAGAGAGACCCCCGTGAAAGGTACTGATGTCCCTGGCTAGTAGTCAACAGCCTAGAAGTAACTTTTGAGGCAAACTGTACCCCAGTCAGCACAGTGGTGACTGCAGCCTCTGAGACACTCAGTTATGCTACACCAGACTCCCAACCACAGAAACCAAGGTCAGAACTATTTATTGTTCTAAGTCACAGTGTTTTGAGGTAACTTGTCACACAGCAACAGATAATTAACATGATTCCCAGGCCCTTGTCACACCTTCATGGGCAAGGAAAAGTGGATCTGGCCCAATGTCACACCTGAACATCAGATAACACTATACAGGGCCACAGATCCTAGACCACACAGAGGGGAAAATGGAGCCTAAGGATAGCTGAAACTGAGTTAGATCCCCAGTACAAAAAAACACAAAGAGGAAGAGGAAGAAGAAGAAGAAGAAAGGAA
>RJWT010034017.1:0-13767 GCA_004365215.1 Cuniculus paca
TAATGCCTTTAGTAGTCTTCAAAATAGCTGCAGATACCTTCGGACATAGTAAAAATCAAACACAACAGAATAGAATAGAAAGAGTAAAAACAAAACAATGGATACAGTAAAGGACTTCAAAACAAGACAGTAGTAAATTCGAAATGGCTACCATATATATCTTACTGTCTTTGAAATAGCTGCTCATGCCACCAGGTATAACATAATCAATCAAGGCAAAAGAGAATAAAACTCAGCCCAACAAAACAATGAACAATGTAGGACTTCAGAGCGAGACTCTAGGGAATCAACAATGGCCACCACCTTCCAAAGGAGACCCCCCCACCGGGATGCCACACTGCCCATTGCTATCCTCTGAACAGATGATTAGACCACGGGCCCTAGGCCTGCAAGGTCAGTGAAACACCAAAGCACCACAGGCATCCAGTTGCGTTTCACCTTGATGGCCATCATCAGAGCCTGTGTTTCTCTGCATCAGCTGGTCGCCTGCTGGGCAGGGATTGAGGTGGGGGGTTGGCACTTATTTGCCAGCCTAAGAGCAGGAAGGGGCTGGGATCTGGCTGTCCCCCTGCGAGTGGTGGCCTGCACATGGCGCTGGTTCAGATGGGGCAGGCTTGTTCTCTCTCCCCAAAGTCCTCCATGGCGCTGACTCATGAGAAAAGGTTTGGCTCTGGATGTCCCCGAAAATGCCACTCTTGAGTGGTAGGCTAGTGAGAAATTATATTCCATTGTCTTTTAGTATCTGTTTGTAGTAGTTAACAACTCTTCGGTCAGCCTAATCATTATTGCTGATTAATTTCATTTTGTCTCTCTGATAGCTTTTGAGGTTGTCATTTTAAAAGTAATATACTGTTATTTTGAATGATGACTCTTTTATACCCTTTTCAGAATTTTCTTTGCTTCTGCAATGTGAGAATTTCTCTGTAAAATTCCTGAGTATTATGTCAATGAATAGTAACTCTTACTCATTTTTCTATTCATGTTCTAGAATTCGTAATGCATATATTTAGACATTATGACCTGTAGCTTCCCTCCCCCTACCCCTATTTTCCGTCACTCAGTTGTATTGTGAACAATTTCCTTGTATCTTTTCTTCAATTCACTTTCTCTCTCAATGCATCTGTCTACTTTTCTGTCCGACTCACCCATTGTTTTTAGTTTCACTGACTCTCCATTTTTTCTAGATTTCATATTTGATTCTTTTCCAAATCTTTTCTTTTTCACACTGCCCTATTTCTGCTGTATAACTTTCACTCCTGCTGTTACCTTTTGAATAGGTTCCGATCAAGGTTTGGTGGAAGCCGAAGTTTATACATTTTGGAAGACCTTTTTTAAAGAAAAAAAATATACAACTACAAATACAAAAGTATGTACAGTAGTAAATTATTTATTTAGAATAAGAAATCACAGCAAATTATAGATTCAAAAAAGCTGACAAATACCACAACCATCATACAAAATCCAGAAAAAATAATAAGACATTTTAAATAATTAACTGCCTGATACGTCTCTATAGCTGACTTCTTCCTTTGACAAGTTGATAATACTGTTTTCTAAAGATAAAACAGTTCAGTCTTCTATCTAGCATATTTGATCAAAATCTACTTTTTATTATATTGTGGTTTCAAAAATTGATTTCTGTTTCATATATAGTTATTGGCAATACCATAGTTTTAGTGTCATTGTGACTGGGGAAATTGCTATCAATTTTTTTCTGTATGTGAGCAGTAAGAATTGAAAGCATTGTCTCCATGTGACCCTCTGCTATGTACACTTCAAGTTTTTCCTTCTCTTGTTTGTAGTTTAAGGTACTGTTGACCAAGTGTGTGTTAGGATGGGACTTCTGGCCTCATACCCTCAAGCCACTACCTGTAACCATGAACCACAGAAATGGTCCCACTAAATCTGGGCTCTATGTGTCTCCAAAATTACTCCATCCTAAAAACACTGATGGACATTCTAATGTCTTCACATAAAAGCTGAAGAGTGATGGGGAAGTCAGAATGGTGAAAGTGGGTGATATTAAGTGAAGTTGAATTATCTTTTGTAAATTTTGTAAAAAACCCAGGCGTGTGTGTATTGCTCGCGTCTCTCCCAGATTTTGTGATGAGCCTATGCCTATAATGGATGCTGAAGCTCTTCAGCCTCATGAGCTCTTTTGAGGTTTCTGTCTCCTCTCCCCCAAGCATAATAGCTGCATCAGCTGACTCTTCCCCATGGTGGTGTTTTACCTTGTGTTATCAGCAACATTGGATTAGAAAGTCAGCTTCCCTGGGGCTGCTTTCTGAGTGAGTCCTAAGAGTCTATGGTAGGTGCGTGGTTGCCCTTGTCAAGGTGTCCTGGGTCCCAATTCATGTGTATGCTACTTTCCCTGTTAGCATGGGGGATACGCCATATGCAATCTTTGGTGTAAGTTGTGCATTTCAACTTCACACAAGTACATGGCGGGGACTCGGCCTGCCAGCTTTTTGTCTGGTACCTTCCTTTCCATTTCTCAGGCCAGTGAGTGCAGCTTTTCTCAGACCTGCTGGAGTGAGACTGTCTTTACGGGTCCTGGTAGGATCAATTCTAGCCTTCCAAAAACAGAAGCTGCGGGACTCTTCGCCCAGCCTGCACACAACCTCTTTATGACTTAAATTTAGGTCCAAGAGATTTCCATGGGGCCATCTTAGCTTCGGTTCTTCGTCATCAGATTGACTTTGAGTTTTCTCTTGATTTTTGTCATCAATCTTGATTTAAAGCTCTACTATATCCAGATACAATAAATTTTAGTGAGATTTTATCTGATGTATTCACACATTTGGAATTGAGCAAACCTAGGTAATTCAGCCCCAGCTCATTCATTCATTCTGCATGATATTTTGAGGGCCTTCTGTGTGTCTGACAGTGACCTATAGTATGGTTACTCATCAGGCACAATTCAGACTTCCTGCCTATGAGGAGTTTGATTCCTAATAAGTCAAAAGCATTTCTTTTGTGCTAGGGATTCTTTTTCTTTTTATGTAGAAAGGACAAAGGTGTCTGGCTTCCTTCTGTTTTCTTCTCTGGATATAACTGAGTTACAAACACCTTATAGAATCCCATCAGATTATTTGATGATATTTAAAATAAACACTAGATTGTCCCCATAGTTTTGGTATCCCAGATCTTTCTACCACTGTGACCCCTTTTATTTAGAAAGTCTTTGTCTACCTCACTGCGTTGAGGAGATAATGAAACCTCTCCCAACCCCCTCTTTTTTTTCAAGTTCTTCAATGCAGTTCTTTAATTATTAGAACACAATTTCTTTCTTACTTACTTTTCATTTCTTTACATAGAGAAAATGCACCCCTTCTGGCATACAGTGCTAAGAAATTTGACAAGTTGTGTAGTCATACAACCATCAACATATTCATGATATTGAAGTTTCATCGCCCCAAATATTTCTTTACTCTCCTTTGTGGTTAACCCCAGCCAGCTCTTACTCCTAGCCCTTAGCAACCACTGATGTGTTCTCCTTTCCTTTAGTTTTATCTTTTCAAGGATGTCGTATAGGTGGAACCAGACACCGTATAGCCTTTTGTGACTGGCTTCTATCACATAGCACGATGCACTTGAGATCCATTCACTTGATCATGTAGGTATCCCTAATTAGTTCCTTTTCTCTCATTTTTAGAAAAAAGATTTTAATGAAGACTTCTCATTTGTAAAGCTAATTATGATCCCTAAGTATTGACATGTGGTATTCCTAGATGCTAACATCAAATTTTTATCTCTAGTGTGCACACATTGTAGATTTTTAGGAGAAAAGAAACTTCTGATTAAAAAAAAATCTTAACATGTGAATAAGCACGCTGCTTGAGTTTAGGAAACACTGTAATCCTAGAGCCAGCTGGAGGAATATGGCAATGGTGTAGGAAATGGGGGAGACCGATAAGCGGTAAAAGCTGAAACCAGCAGGTGCCCAATATGGAAGGAGCCTCTGTGATTCTTCCAGTCCTCTTGGAGCCTGGAGACTCCCAAGTTGGTGATTCCTGGCCTGAAAGATCATCTGCTTTTGATCTCAAACTTCCTGGCTGCTATGATGGTTCTCCGGTGCTGGAGTGACCAGGTTTTGGCATGGTCTCCACATCTTGGACATCTGCAGCCGGCAGCGGACAGACAGGTTGTGCACTGAAGACGTTCAGCCGCTTTTCAGTAACTGGTAAGGGCTCTTCCTGCCAGCGGCACACCTGCTCCAGCTTGCCTGGTCACGTGGCTCTGTGAGCACCAGGTTCCCTTCCGTGAGGTGACTGCACACCTGTGTCCCTTAGTCAGGCAAGCACATAGGTCTAGGGCTTGAGCCAAATTTCTCCTGTGGAGGGCTGTGCACAGCCCTCAATGCAGGTGACAGGAGGCAAGTGCACCTCTGAGCTGGGATGGAGCTTGTGGCTGGCAAAGGTGATCTCGTCCCACACCTGTGTGTGTCTACTCCAACCAATGGATATAAAATATAAATTAAATGCATCACTGCTCTGAAACAACTGACTGTGATTCTGGAAGTCATGGGCTGGGGGCGAGGGAGGACTTGTTACACACGATGAATACGCTTTGCACCCTGTACTGATCAGGAGGCAGAGGTTGGCTAACTCTCGGTGCTGGAGAAACCCCATCTGTCACTTGGTCCACCCACCCAGGGGTCACCATTGCTGTCATAGCTCTTTCTGACTCTCAGTCTTTCCTCTGCTGCATCCCATGAGTCATCACAGACTGTGCCCTCCCTGTACATTGCTGGACATCCTTCCAGCATCTGCCTGGATGGCACAGGCTCTGAGCTGCAAGCCACTCCTGGTGCACTTCCTGACAGTCAAAGCGGAGACTCTGGTTTTATTTTGTGGTTGTTTGGTGGCCAACTTCCTGATGGACACAATTTTATTTCAAACTCCAATTCTTGGAATCTTATTTATGTTTGAGACAAAGTCTTGCTAAATTGCCCAGGTTGTCCTCAAACTCGAGATCCTCCTGCCTCAGCCCCCTGAGTACAGTGCTGAGATTACAGGCGTGTGTCACCATGCCCAATTTCACTTTCTTGTAGACAAATGTTATGTGCATAAGAAAGATTTTCTTTTCTCTCTTCCATTTTCTGTTTTTGTACAGGACTAAGGTTTACTTGCTAGAATTCTGCAAATAATTAGTATGGAGTACTAAAATTTTGGTTTTGCAAACTAAAATTGCTAGTTCATCAAAAGTTTTGAGTCAGGGCTCTTCTTAACAAGATGGACTTTCTGGGTGTTCCTTGTACATGCCAAATTTGTTCTCACCTAATGGCCTTTGCACCTACTGTTACCACTTTTAAGACTTTAGGACAATATGAGTATCAAAAATACCTATTTCCCATTAGGGCAAAATGTTTCCCATTGTGTTTTTCTGTTTGGTTACATCTTTTCCGCTGATGCTAATGTGCTAATATCAACTCCTTTCAGAAATAAAAGAGAGCTGGGTATTACAGAAACCAACCTCCTCTCTGAGTGCCTGGAATGTGTGATGTCATTTTACATTCAGGGAGCTTCTTTCACTTGTTCTTCAGTCATTAATATTGGACTTTGATCTTCCTGGGGAAAGAGTATTCAGTAATTTAAAAAATTTTATTATATGTTCTCTGTGAACACCACGCAAATGACTGTATACATGGATTCCATGTCCCAGGGTTTATTTAACCTTCTCCTGCTTTGGAATATTTAGAAGAAAAATCCTTTTCTTTGGTTTTTACAGACCCATAAAATAGGAAACCCAATCACACATAGTCAAGAGAGGACTCCATTTGCTAGCTGTTGTGTGCTAAGACAATTGCAAGCCACAATCCTACCATTCGAAAGAGCTCATCTGTGTTTTAGTTCAGAAATTTAAACCATGGCTCAACAGTGATCAAAAACACAAACGGTATTTAATGAAAGAAATTCATAATGCAGTTTAAGTATGCACTGAATCTTTTATTAAAATATCTTGGCTTATTAAACACCATATTTAAGGTAGCTTTCCAAATACAGTTTTCACGCTGCCTGTGCTGCCGTGTGGTGCGTGCACCCATTAAAAGAGAGAAATATGCTTACACAGGGTGGTCCTAAACCCTGTAAACTGCCTTTGTGTCAGTGGCTAGGAAGGGCATTGCCGTGGAAATCCAGACCTGGTGCAGCTGCAAGTCAAGGTAATAAGTTCTTAAATGCTGACACAGGTCATGAAACTGATATTTTATTTAGATGTCCTTGCAGCACAGAGCTCTTGGAAATCATGTTTATAGTCTCCCTGCAATAGAAATATAAGCAGTAGTGTATATTTTGGCAGGTAGTGCCCGATTTAGTTGTAATAATTCACAGCACCGCTTCGGGGCTTCCCTGTTGCTCCAGGCAAAAACCTGTATTATAAATTATCGCTCACAAAGCTGAATTTGACCTACCAGTTGATGCATAATAAACTGACTTAATTCTGAATATTAACTACACATTGTGGCCTAAAGGTTTTATGCTCTCTAAATGTAACAATAAATTATACAAAGATCTTCCTCTTGGGTGTAGCCTAAATATAAATAAATCCCCAATCTTACACTATGCCGAAAGACCGGTTACTATAGAGACCAGAGAGAATATATTAATCTTAAATAATATTGCTGAATAAAATAACTTTACACCACTACTAAGTACCTGAACTAATTATAGAAACTTTAGGGAGAAGTTTCACTACTTTAATAAACCTCTTTCCCATCTGCCATATTTCGTTAGTGATAAATTGAAGGGTATCAGTTTGTTTCTTCTGTGATCTGCATAGGTAAAAGGATCAATTTTTTCAAAAGTACGCCCAGGTCCCAAGCACAAGAATCAGCCCATATATGTGATTCACAAATACTTTTCAGTGAATGAATGGGAATGAATATAACTTCATGTACTCTGCTCAAAGTAGTCTCAGGTTTGAAGAACATGTATTTCTAGATTCAGGGATTTTGCTTTGCAAATGACTTGCTGTGTAATATCAAGCAAATTACTTATCTTCTCTCAGCCTATTTGTGAAAGGGAGATTGGTGGGACTAGAGATTTGTGAGTGGTTAAGACCCCAGTCTAGGAAGTATTTTGAAGATGATCATCTCTAACAAAGATGTCTTACACAGGGGAGCAGCAGTCCTAGCAGGAAGGTGGGCCCTGTTGTTGTGTTTCCTTTTGTAACCTCACCCTCTCTGGTCACAGCTCGTGGAACCTGGGGTAGATAGATTTGTTTCTTTTGAGAATTTGAGCTGAAGGGTGCAGAACCTAAGAATAGATGCATAGTTTTACCTCAACCCTCAAGAATCATGTCCTTCTCAGCGCTTCATTCTATTTCTTTCCTGAGCCCCATAAGCAAGCTATCCCTGTGTGGCGCACGTAGTATCCTGATAACACCCATCCTTGCCCAAGTTTTCTTGAATGGGATTCCATGTCTGGCAATCCAGCAGCTCCAAGACACTCCTATACATGTCCCTTCCTCACCCATTTCTCAATTGCCTGCTGTATTTCACACTGAGGAACTTTTAAACCAAAAGAGATGGGGAGGACAAGTCCAAAAAGTATGACATGAGTAAAACATGTTAACATACATGAAAACATGAGTTGTGGTTTAAATGAAAGAGCAGGGAGAAACAACACCTGCTTCAGGATGAGGGGTAGATGAGAAAAATCCTAATAGATGAGGTTCCTTGAATATGGATTCCTCTTGTTAATTCAGTCTGTATTGTGGTGTAAGCCCTTGAGATGTCTGAGTAGACTAGCACCATAACTTCTCCTAGAGACTTTCTCTGTTCTCAGAATTACTCCTTGAATGACCCTTACAGACTCCCCTCACCTATGTGTTCAAGTCTGAACTCTTCTGTTGGAAACCACCCCAGGAGCCCACAGAATTTCCTTATGCGCTTGTGTCCACCCCTGCTCCAGCCCTGTCCAGCTCTGTCCTTGATCATGATTGCTCCTGCCTCTGCACCTTGCAAGGTGCCAGTCCGTCACCTTGACCTGCAAATCCACTGCTTGATTATAGATTCAGCTGAAGTGCCACTCCCTCTTAGCCTTCTCATGATCCTTTTGGGTAGCAGAATTAAGTTTTCAAGTCATTCCGTGTCTATATCATGCACAATACCTGCCAGCCCCATGACTCATGTGTAAGTGTGAGGGTGTCTGTCTTTCTTCCTAGGAAGTACCCTGGAGGCAGGAACAGGTCCTTTGCATTTTCTCATGGCCAGTGTACAAATGGAGCTCATGGAAGGGGCTTGGAGGATGACTGTAATTGGCTTGGGATGGAATTGGGACTAGACCTTACATAAGGGTTAAGATTTCAACAAGTAGCTATGGGGCCCATCGGTGGTAAAAACCAGGGTCAGAAGAGACAGGAAAGTGGAAAGCTTGGAGACAGATTCAGGGGAGAGCATGTGTCCAGTTCGGCTGGAACAAAGCAGGAATAATGAACACAAAGAAAATTATGTTGCAAAGACCTTTAGGATCCTGTTGTGAAGGATTCTCACTTTTAAAAACGTGTGTTTAATTTTGCAGGCCCTAGGGAGCCACATCTAAGCGTTTGAGCATGGAGGCTGCAAGGTGAGGGGGCAACCTGGGGCCAGAGCTTGTGTGGCTCTGAGAGCAGGGCCAGCAGGGTCCCCGTTATTTCCAACTCCTTCACTGTTCCTTCATATCTCGCTGTTCTCTTTTTAGACAAATTTTAAAAAGTCATCCATGGCAGCCTCTTTTTCTTCCTCTCAGGAGTCGGGGGATTTGGGGGGCTTTAGGCATCTGACTGACAAGAACAAGAGTGTATCATTCGCATCCGATGCCCGCGTGCACATCGGTTCATATTTAGTAACGCTGGGGAGAGAGAGGGCATTGGTTTGATCCGCAGGAATGATCATCAACCTGTTCTATTTTTGCTGCACTCTCAGCAGTTTAACAAGAACACCAGGTTGCTGTGTGGACCAGGGAATTGGAAGGTTTTACTTCCCTCGGTGGCTTTGGTTTCCTGTCTAACTCTTCAAGGTCAACAAAATTCAGAAACCATGACCCCCACCTTACCTGCCTTCCTTCACAAATACCTCTTTCTCCTTGAAGCCTTCTTTGATTCTTCCCACACCCAAAGCAGAAATAAGCCCATCTGACTATCTAGCTTGAAATTGTCATTACTTTTCAAATTACTGTACGTGTCTACTAGCCTAAAATCTCCTTGTGGACAGAATCAGGACTTCTTTAATTGGTTAATTTTTTTTTTGTTTCTAGGAATTGAACCCAGAGCCTTTGCATTGAGCTGCATCTCAATGGCTTTTAAAAATATTTTTTAAATTTTGAGACATGATCTTGCTAAGTTGCCCAAGCTAGTAAACCTCCTGCCTCACTTGCAATCCTACCTCAGTCTCCATGAGTGATGGGATTACAGGTGTGCATCACCACCTTGACCTAGGTGCTATTTATTCTTTAATACCTTAATATCCCACGATCCCTCTTTTGTTTCATGGGTGTTCATATATCTTGCACATAGCAGGTACCACTACCTTGTATTCGAATAGCACTTACTATTTTGTGTGAACTTTCTATGTATCAAGAAGGGACAGCTTTATCATTACCTCTTGTATTTTGTAGCTCGAAAAAACCCTAGCTCAGAGTATTTGAATGATACAACTAAGGTTGCATAAAGTGACAAGGCACATACCACAATCCTTTTCCCCTTCCAGGTTCATAAATACTTTTTCTCCTACCCTCTGTCTGACGAATGAATGGATTTGAGTTTTAGTTGTGTATTTTTAAAATTACACAATATTTTTGTTGGGAAATAAGCTGTTGAGATGCCATCACATTCCCTGCAGTGCCCCAGTGAGGCACATATGACAAGCTGTAACGTGCACCGTGGCGGGGGGAGAGTTCCTTGCTCTGTCTGAAATACTTAAAATTCAGCTGCTAATCACAACAACTGCATCCTTACTTCAAGTGATCAGCCACTAATGATTCCAACCATTCTGAGTTTTAAAAATCCCTATGAATGGTCCTCTCAGAAAAGTGAAGAATGAATCATCTTGACTTCATTTGTGAAGAATTGGTTTCTCTCATTCTGTGAGTTGCTCCGCCATTCCTTCTTTCCCTTCAAAATATTTTATTGTGATGTGTATTGTTTTCTGGGCCCTCATTTCTTTGGGGCTGAATTTTAAAGTCTGCATGTTCTAGGTATCCGTTGGCCCCCAGAATCGGTAAGCAGTGGTAGGTGTTTGATAGCAGGTGCTTTTGGAAGCAGTCACTGTTACCAGCTGGGCTTCAAACAGCCCTGCCGAAAGAGACAGGGCAGGATTTAGGACCAAAGAGGACCAGCATTCACCAATACTTAGGGTGGTAAATTTCTCTAACATTGGGAAGATGATATAACATTGAGATAATAAATGGGCATCTAAGTATGCATGTTTACATATGTGAGCATGTATGTATATGTGCATATCTGTATCATCCATTTCTACATCAGTATGTGTGATCTCACTTCGCCATGCCTAGTCGGCCCAAAAACTCTTGGGTTTTCCTAGTCTCCAAAGATCTTGTCTTTCCCATCGTTCCTTTCCATCTTGGCCCGTTAGTTTGCAGAATTTGGCATGAATGTGGAGGAGTTTGTATTCTGGCTTGGCATTTTTCAAAATAGGTTATTTTTTATCTTAACTGCCATACCATGGAATCAGTCAGTCTTCACTAAGTCATCAGTGATTTCAAGACTAACCCATTCTACGTGGACAGCATTCCACAGCCATGAAGCGAGGAGCTGAATTTTCTTTCCCATGGGAACATTGCTAAGATGGCTCTATTATATTTCCTTTTAATTATTTTTGTTTTGGAGTTCTACTTGGGCCTGTGTGAGTTTGCTAGGTCTGCTATGACATAATGCCAAGAAACCGAGTGGGTTGAACAACTGAAATTGATTGCTTTGCAACCCTAGGGGGAAGAAGTCCAAGGTGAAGATGTTCTCAAAGACAAGTTCCCTTGAAAGGTGTAAAAATAGCTTGTGATCCGAAGTCCCAACCTACCACAATTAGGGTGTGACTTTCCTGTTTGAAGAGACTCCCCGTAGGCCTCTCTCCTGGCTTCTAGTAGTTCCTTCATTGAGTCTTCACCAGCCTTATTTCCAAATAAGGCCAAATTTTGAGAAGCTAGGAGTTAGTACATCAGTGTTCAAAATTTTTGTAGTGGGAGAAAATTTAACCATATAAAAGTTAACGTTATAATCTTAGCTTAACCTTATAAAGGCTTATTCTCTGGTCACCCCCAAATTCATGCCCTTCTCACATGTGAAACACATACTCTTCATTCCAATGTCTCCCAAAGTCTTGAACACATTCCATCAACTCTAAGTCCAAAAATCTCATCCAAATAACATCTACACTTGACATGTGGTCCTCAGGATATGTGCTATGTTTGTGTCTGGATGTTCTCCCAAAGCCTTATGTAGTAATGGGAGGTGGGGGGTGGCCTTTTCAGAGGTGGTTGAATCTAGAGTTTGTGATTGATTCATGGTTCAATGCTGGAATTAAGGGCATGAGTGCTACAGCTGCCCTAGGACAGGTAACCTACATACAATATAAGGGACAGAAAGAGGCTAGTCCTTTCTTCTCCTTGTTGCTTTTTCTGTCTTCTGCCTCCATGAACTGTTGCCACTCTGCTATGCCACCCTACCTTGTAGCCAGCAGATTATAGATTGAAACCTCTACAAACTGTGAGCTAAATGAACCTTTCACCCTTAACTTTGATTGTCGAGCATATTGTCTCAGCAAGAAGAGAAAAGTAATGAAGGCTATCTGGTTCATCTTAGGGCCAAATTCCTCTCTGTCTGCAAACTTGTGAGGTCAGACAAGTTATCTGCTCCCCAAGCACAGTGATAGGCCAAGTACAGGACAGATGTTCCATTTTGAAGAGGAGACACCTCAAGGAAAATGGGTCAGGGGTCCAAACCAAGCCTGAAACATCACAAGTCTACTCCATTGGATTTGAAGGCAATCTACTTTGGCTCTATGCTCTGCCCTCTATGCTCACCAGGGCAGTGGTGCTGCCATCTTGAATGGAGGAGGTTACTTCTCCCCCTGAAATCAAGGAAGTGGCCCCATGCTGGGGGTTATACTTTTTCCACATACCTGTAGCCATGCAGCTCTCCAGGTCTGTTTACTGCCTGTAGAATCTTAGAATTTGATGTCTTCCTTTGTTTTGTCTCATCTCCATCTTCCACAAAAGTTGGCTGCATTTTTGGCTGGTTGTTAGTTAGATTCACAAGTCACACATGTAACCCTGACAGCAACAATTATGCCCTAGATATTTTCTCTGGAGCTCACTTTTTCATTTTTTTGTAAAATTTTTAGATAGGTTATGAATTTTCCAAATCCTCAAGTTCTGGCTTCCTTTTTGCTTCACAGCTCTTTCTTGAATTAAGAGCAAGGAGAAACCAGGCCACAACCTGAGAATTTTGGTTTGACATATCCTAAATTAAATACCAAATTCATCACTCACCAGTTCTACTTTCCACAAACAGTAGAACACAATTCAGTCCAGTTCTCTGCCATTTTATACCAAGGAGTGCCTTTCCTGTATGCTTACCATGACCCTATCTTCCCATAGGGTCACAGTCTGAGGCTCTGAAGGTTAGGAATACAGTGTAAGAATTTTGGAGGACAAAATTAAACTCAAAATAACTTGTTAAATTTTCATTGCTCTGGAAGGACTCAACTATCTCCTCATTCAAGTTCTAAGTTGTGTTTTTGATATACATGTCCTCAAATGACAAGCTAAATGCCAGAGGTTTCAGCAATCATGGCACTCAAGTCCTGTAGAGCTAATTTCGTGACTTCATGAGTATGGTGTCAGTTGGAAAGTATTGAATACTAGTCACCAATGATTAATCTCCTTTGATATGTGAGGGAGTGTGCTATGCTCCTCATAAGTATTATATAATCTTTAGAATGACACTTCAAGGTACTATATATCATTCCCATTTTTATAGGTTATAAAATGAGACAGCTGCCAGGTGTGGTGGTGCATGCCAGTAATCCCAGCACTCAGGAAGCTGAAGCAGGAAGATTGCTGTGAGTTCAGGGCCAGTCTGGGCTACATAAGCGAGTTCAAGTCCAGTCAAAACTGTTTAGGAAGACTCTGTCTTGAAAGAAAAAAGCCAGCTTAAGAAACTTGCTCATAATCATAGAAAGTTCAGAGACCCATACCTTACAGGGTCAGTGATCTGTTGTTGGGGTGCTTGAGCCAGTCTGGAATCACCTGAAGACCTGTGGTCTGATCCTCCTTGGGAAGCGCATCAACACAACTTCACCCCTGTTGGGGCATTAGATGCAGATACCCAGGAGTGTTCTTACTTGAAAATAATTTGTAGTTCTAGATGATTCTCCAATTCGTTATCACATCTTGTCTCAGTTACTGTCTCATTGCTGGGACAAAATACCTGACACCCACAAGTTAAAAGAAGAAAGAATTATTTTGGCTCACAGTTTCTAGAGGTTTTAGTCCACTGTGGCTGGCAAGACAGGGTGGCATGGCAGAGGAGAAACAGCTCATGGCATGGTAGGCAGGAAGAAGCAATGCTCAAGGGAGTAGGAGGGATCTCTCTCTCTCTCTCCTTCCTTCTCCCTCTACCTCTCCTTACTTCTAGCTATAACTCTACCTCTCTCCAAGCTGCATCTACAGTGACCCAGCAAGGCTTCACCTCCAAACATTAAACCCAGCTATAAACCCATCAGTAGACTAATTCAGTATCACACACCCAAGATCCAGTATCATATACCCA